>OENM01000329.1:7136-67585 GCA_900239745.1 Rotaria magnacalcarata | reverse complement strand
ATAGAAAATAAAAGTGTCCATACATCGGAAATCGCTAGAAGCATGCTAATGCATGCTGAAATATCATTTTTCTTCTCATTTTAGTTAGATTCTCTGCAGGAGCACAATCCTTTTCTCCCTTTATTCAACGAACAAAAGAAAAACAAGAAATAAAATGTGCATGTCGATGAAAAGGTGTCGCATAGACAGAAATAAGATATAATTATGCATGCAGAATATGTAACAGCTGTGTACATGTGTTACTATAGTCGCTTTAGACGATGGATTTAGTTTTATAGAATAGATCTATCTATATATTCTGATTGCATACATGAAAGATCTATTTTCTCTTTTGTTCGCAATTATATCAGTATTTTTACACGAGCCTTCGCAGTAGATAGTAATGACTTGTTCTGCGTTCACTACACTAGATCCGATTAGAAAAAATAACACGACGAAGGAGAAAAAAATAGAAGACGGAGAAGAAAAAAAGAAAAAGAAGACGGAGGAGAAGAAGAAAACAAGAAGATTGAGCATTGTTGATGTGCTGCTATTACTAGTAGTGTTAGAGTACTTGTTGTTGTCGACTCGATTGTCATTATTACTTGTGTCTATGCTCAATTCACCGAATAGAAATAACTCGCTAGGCCCGCACACACATTGATTTGTTTATGTCTGATGTGCTGTGTCGATGACGTTGTCATTACTATCTTTATCGATTCTGTCAAGGTCTCTAATGCGTTATAGAGATAGACAGGCCGACAGAGAAATACACAAAGCCAGCTTACACCTCATGTGTTTTCGACAAATAGTTTATTCTAAATGTGACGTGTGGCAAGAGTATACAAAATATGTTACATCATAACTTGTATACGAATTACACTAAAACTAAAAAAGTGTTTCATATTTCTATAAGCAAAAAAAAGATCTGCTAACATATTAAGATTTAAGTAAAAGAACAAAACGACCCATATTCTCATTGTTTATGATGAAATGCGTCTATGTTAAACTCTTATTATGAAATTTATTCAATTAAACGATCAGCAGGGACTAATCACAGTTCCGTTTCTGTTCTCGGAAAATTTCGTCGTCAAGAAAACGGATTTCAATAACATAAAGATGATATTTATCAAAGCAATTATTCAAGTACAAGTCCAAGTTGAATAATTAGTAAAACATGCATTTTCGACAATGTCATAATTAATTATATTGAAAACATTAGTCTCGTCTAACAGACATAATTCATTAGAGTTGTTTATATCCTAGTAAGTTAATTTATGTTCGCTGCTCCCTATATATGTATAGACATATTCACATATACATTGCCTATTATACAAATGACTCTTTTTGCTTCTGGTAAACTACTTTATGATTGTCGTTTCTTTTTCTTGCAAACGCCATAAATGCAATCAAATAGTATCTAGATATAAATAAAAAATATGATTTTACAAAATTAATCGCGCTTGTGTTTTCCGCTTTCCACTTTTCCCCTTCTAACAACTAGCCAAAAAAGATAATAGTAATGTGCATGCACATTGTTGTCAGCAAGATGATAGAAAAAGAAGTCTTGAGTAACTAATTACTTTTTTCTATTCGTTCGTACCTTCAAGGTTCTCATTCATTATTTAAAGAAACCTACTAAAAAACAGTTTAACATAGTAATCAATACCAGTAAGTTTTATATTCAACAAAAATACTAAAACAACTGATATTCATTTGTTTTTCGTCGATCAACGCATCAGTTGTTCATTGTTTTTGTTGAAGAAAAAAATCTGAAAAACATTAATGTAACTAGAGGCCATAGAAAGCAGTTAAAAGGAAAATATTCATCAGTCGAACAGGGAGGTCAACAATAAATGTGCGCACTAAACGGTAGTATGAATGCAAACTACGCAATAAAACTCTTCATTTCTATGTAATATATTGTCTTTTTTCTTTTAATTTAGTGAAAGCGTTTTTGGCTAAAGCCAAGGATGAATTTCAAGTTAAATATGACAGACCCAGTCAAGTAAGAATAATTAAAATAAATCATCGCACACTTTTGTTTTCTTTTGTACTTTTCAGAACACTGCCAAACCTGAAGAATTCGATCGTATTCGAACTCTCGGAACAGGTAAAATAAATTGAATAAATGAATGAATGATTAACTATTTTCTATTTGACTAGGCTCATTTGGACGTGTCATGCTTGTTAAAAATCAATCGACTGGTAATTTCTATGCAATGAAAATACTTGACAAACAAAAAGTAACTTCCAAAAGAAATATATATATATACATGTATTTAATAAATTCATTGTCTTAGGTTGTTAAATTAAAACAAATCGAACATACACTCAATGAAAAACGCATACTTCAAGCTATTTCATTTCCTTTTCTTGTCAATTTAGAATATCATTTTAGAGTAAGAAGATTTGCCAAGATCAATCTTCTATTGTCACGTTTTGTTTTTCTTCATTAAGGACAATTCTTATTTATATATGGTTTTGGAATTCGTACCCGGTGGTGAAATGTTTAGTCATTTACGTAAAGTTGGTCGATTTAGGTAAACATATATATATATAAGTCGTAGGAGATCGTAGAGAAAAAAACTGAATTCTGTTTATTTTAATTAGTGAACAACATGCTCGATTTTATGCGGCTCAAATTGTATTGACATTTGAATACCTTCATTATTTAGATATTCTTTATCGTGATCTTAAAGTACGAACAAGAAAAAAAACAAAATTAATTAATTAATTAATTGTTTTTTATTCTAGCCTGAAAATTTATTAATCGATGCTGAAGGTTATTTAAAAGTAACTGATTTTGGTTTTGCAAAGAAAATCAAGGGTAAGAAGATAAAAACAAGCGACTAGAAAAGACCTTTAGAAATAACAGATTGTAATGATTTATTACACAATATATCTAAATATATTTGTTTCTTATTTCTAATGTCAAATATGTACGCTCATAAAATAATAAGAACTTGAGTATTTATGACTTCTCAAAAGCTAAGATAAAATTCAAATTGGGATTCTCGGTAATAAAATATCTCAATTAGTTTTTAGTGCGAACAGAAAACGAGTTGCTATCATTTAAAATTACAGGCAAAATATACTTCATGTTAATACGAATAGAATAAGATTTATTAATTAGAATGGAGTAAAAAAGACTATCCGTACAAAATTAGTTATATTATTCTAATCGTATAGATAGAATTATCTTTAGTTGGAAATTTCAATCTATCAGCTCACTACAATTCATGTATTTACTATTAAAAAATATCAAATGGGAACTATGCATGACAAATAATGAGATATGCAATGATCCGAAAATTTTTGCTTTTGAATAAGTCTGCTCCTTACAATCGACCTGATTCAGTGCATGTTATTAGATCTTGTCATCGGAAATTTTAGTATTTATAGAAATTCATTTGATTTACGAGCAAACAAAGATTAATATCTATGCAACAGTTGTTGCTCCTTTCACTTAACCGAAACCATCAATAATGCTTCTTTTTTGTACTTTAAATTTGAACTATGAGTATTCTTTGTTTTCTCATTGTCTGGAATATGATTAGTCTAGTTAATTGAATTTTATCGGAAACGTCAAATTTTTTTCTTTCTGCTTTGATCATATGTTATTACTTATCATAATTTAAATCTTATGTTAATTTCCTCGCATGTGTTTCATCTATTCATTTTGATCAATATAATCGAATTTGTTTCTATTTCAAGGTCGAACTTGGACACTCTGCGGCACGCCAGGTAAGCTCGATATTACATTTAAATCATTGAAAAACGACTTTTTCGTTTACTCTTTTGATAGAATATTTGGCACCTGAAATTATCTTATCTAAAGGTTACAATAAGGCAGTTGACTGGTGGGCTTTAGGTGTATTAGCATATGAAATGTCGGCTGTGAGTTTGACATCGTTTGTCTTTTTCATTGAAAATTGACTGTTGAAAAATTCTATTGCCTTAGGGTTATCCGCCCTTCTTCGCTGATCAACCTATTCAAATCTACGAAAAAATTGTCTCCGGCAAAGTGAGAAAAATACATTTGAAATAGAAAAGAAAAGAAACAAAGATGATGTTTACTCAAATGAAATTTTTTCTTTCTTTCTCTCTCTCTCTCTAGGTTCGTTTTCCATCACATTTTAGTAGTGATTTAAAAGATCTTCTACGCAATCTCTTACAAGTTGACTTGACAAAACGTTATGGAAATTTAAAAAACGGTGTAGATGATATTAAAACTCATAAATGGTTCGCGTCGACAGATTGGATTGCTATATATCAACGAAAAGTCGAACCACCATTCATACCAAAGTCAAAAGGACCCGGTTTGTTTTGTAGAAGATTGTGTTGTTATTTTTTAATTCACTTTTCAATCTTTTGTAGGTGATGCAAGTAATTTTGATGATTACGAAGAAGAACCTCGTAAGAAAATAATCCAAGAAATTATATCTTATGATAAATATGTTTTTGTTTTCTTTGTTTATTTAGTTCGTATTGCAACAACAGAAAAATTCGGAAAAGAATTTGAAGAATTTTAAATAAATACGAATATTTAAAAAAAAACATAAATAAAAATTTATTCTACCTTTCAATGATTATCTTCTATTTTTAACTCATCGATCTGCGTCTTTATGTCTTTTATTTCTTCTCGTTTTGGCTTCTACTACTAGCTGTATGTTCTGTTTTTGCAGCAATACTTTATTTTTTTGTCTTCTCTTTTTTCTCTTTTACGTGTATAGATCTGTACTTGCAAGCCTTTCTTTTTTTTTTCTTCTTCTTTTATCTGACCTACATCATCATCATCGTATATCCTGTGAGTTCTGACTGACTGATTTTGTGCTGTTGTTCTCGGTGTTGTTGTTAATTTGTCATTTGCATAAACGATTTATGTGTTATTGTCAGTATTTCTTCTCATGTTTTTTGGCAAAAGAAACAGAAGATTTTTTCCTTCGCTCTCGCTTATTTTTGATTTATTTTAAATTTATCGGAAAAAAAAGGATTCATTCGATTTATAGATTATGAAAGGCAAACTCTTCCGAAACTAGCAGCAAATCTATTGTATTCATTAATTAGATAATTTAATCGTGTAGTTCTTTTGGCATTTACGTGTTATCGATTTATTGTAATGACTTCAATATTAATATACGGCGCATCGTATAGAGTACTTGATTTCCTCGCATGTAATTTTTCGGCATAAGAGTACATAGTTAGTCTGTGCGTATCGGACAAATGAGTAAAAATCAATATCGATTTACAATTAGTACGCAATCATTACAAGTCTAATAGTACTCGATATATTGTAAACATATATCGAATAACATTTGCACTCAAACGAGGTGAATAATTAGTTTTGATTTAAATTAGCTGTTATCATTTCTTTTCGATTAGATATAATGATTGTTTTTAATTAAAAATAATTCCGAACAAACTTATTCAACGTAGCTTTTACTTCATGTCTTAATTTTGCCGGAAATATCTTAATTGTTAGTTACAAAAAGGGTACAGTAGAAAACTCATCTGACATAAACATTAATTGACACTAACTTAACCTGACAAGAGGAAGATGCATAAAAACAATATGTTGTTCTATTTATTATCCTATTGGGAGTTACGATTATTGTAGATTTTGCTATTGCTCCGGTGTAATAATGCTGTGAATTAAAGTAATAAATATTAATATAATATTAAATATTAAATAGCTCCGAGAAATGCATTGCTTATTATAAAGTTTACAAGCAACATTCTTTTGAACTATCAGCAAGATGATGTATTTAGCAATCTAAATTATTGGTTGAATCATTCCGAATCTTGTATTTCATCGCAGGAAAGATAATAGCTCTTTTGGATATTATGGAAATATATTATCGGGCTTGAAGATAAAAAAAAAAGTTTAATTTAATTATCATAATTTAATAGAAATAATCAAATTCTATATTTCAGAACACCCGTTTAATAATAAGATTACTATTTTTTCATTGATATTCATAACGTGAATATTATTTCATATTTAATACTTGTCGGGTGACCAATAAATGCTCGTATAGATCACTTAGATATAAAAACTAAAATAGCCTATGGATCACAACTATGTTATTCATCATTTTTCAAAGAGAAAATTTTCTGTCTAGACATGTGAAATCAAGAAAAAAACAATATTCAATGGGATAGAATAAATATGAATGTTTCAAATTCATTTTGAGTTCGTTTGGTAAAATATTTAACATACGATGAATCGATCAGATTCATCACAAAAGTGGAAACTACATAAAATGTTGTCTTCTTCGCTTCGTTAAGACTAATGATGTATATATATATATATATATATATCTATGACTTTTTATTGCGTAATTTTAGTGCAATTCAAAATGATCTAAGCACTTCTCTAATTAATTAGCCTACTACTCATAGAAAATATCACATCGCAAGAGATATATCGGAGTGTTCTTCTATTCTATCTAATGTTTATATTCAAAAGTAATCATTCTACGATTAGATCCGAAAAACACATATTTGTCACATTTATTTTCCTCGGTATATAGGAAGCTATACGACAACAAAGCGTCTCAAGGATTTCCTATAATAATTAATCTTGAGAAAAATAAGCGGATAAATACGTCGCTGTTTAAACTGCTAAACAAATAGATGCGACATTGAAAAATGATAAAAACTAGGAGGCACACAGAAAAAAAAAGAAACAAACAATTACTATATAGCTTTTATGTACTTAATCGAGAGATTTCCAATAGAATATTTAAGTCAAACATCATTTAATGAATATTGCAGTTGTGTTATTTTCATTATTAGACTAATGACTTATCCGTATATAAATAGTCTCGTTGGTATTCAATTAGATATCGAAAATATTTTCTATCACCAGTTATATGGAAATGCCAAAGAGAATATCTTCAAGTAAGTGTCTTAATAAATGATAATTTACATAATAGCCCAAGTCTATACCTATCATAGATTCGAAACGAAAATTCTACGAAGATAATTATTCATACAAACTTTCCAATAGTCAATCCATAGCAATTTCATCTATTACTCAAGAGTAAAAACGACTTCAATTGGCTGAGTTTAACCATTACTAAATGATACTTATGAATAGAAAATATCTGTAATGATTCTCAACCGTTTGAAATTTATTTTCAAAACTCGTGTTATTTTGCTTTTGTCTATATAAAAATTAGTGCAGCAAACCATTTTTCTCATTAGGGATTTCAAGACCAAAATGATATTTTGTTTTCTGTATTTATTGCATGATTTTATTTGAACTGCCTGAAGTAAAAACTTAAACGTCACATACACACATACTAGTCTAAAGAAATTCTGATCTTCTGATGAATAAGAAGAACTAAAGCCTAAGGATTCTCTCAATTTTGTTACTGTAACAAACTAGTTTCTTTCTTTTGAATTTCCAGGCACCCATGGTTTTACGTTCTATTTATAGAAACAGTTTGTTTCGGTCGTTCAATCACATTCAAAGAAACTCATGAAATAAGTCATTTGTTCTCAAAGGGACTGTTGAAAGTAGATCAGTTCTCATAAACAAAGGAATTCTTCTGAAATGAATCGATCTATTTTAATAATTCTAATATACAATCCGTCGAAACCTATCATCTTGAAGGATCACACAATCTATTAGTTGCATGTGTTCTTCGATAGAAATAAAACTATTCTTCACAATCACCAACATTTTTTTTGCATAAATTATTTGCGTAGAAAAACATATGATTATATTGAAAAAATATTTATGCGCATTTATGATTTGTTTTCGTCGGCGAACAGCTCATGAATAATGCACCTACTTCAAAAGCAAGTATTTGATCAATCGTTTTTTAACTACTTTTGGAACACAGAAAAAAGAATTAATAAACTGTTTTTCTTTGTTGCGACTCAAATTGCTAACAATTCATTATAATAAATGTTACGTTAACCGACGTTATTAATATTTATTGGCAAAGAAGATCTATTGAATAATACCTAGCATATGGTCTGATTTAGCGATGATTTGCAAATCATCTGATGAGAATTATTTTCGAGAGGTCTCTTTATATGGTGAATCTTGAGATTTCTAAGAATTTTACTTTTGCTGTTCATCGTGAAAGAAGAGCACTTTTATCAAAATAAAACCAATAGATTTCTATAATGCGCAGTTTGATGATCATTAATGGCCTTGATATTTTTGTCCTCATTTTCATACAACCGCCAATATACTAAAAAGCAATAGCCAGTTTAATAAGTGCATAACTTGGATACTTTTTGATTGATTATATACGTAAATCAAAATTCATATAATATACTGATTATTAGTTCTTTTTTTGTCTCTGTCTGAATGATTTATATCATTGGTTGGCTTAAGTAAAACAGTATATGATTATGACCATGCAAATGAATAATCAATTGAAGAAAGATTCATTAGACATTTTAGACTTAAGAAGTGAATTAATGCAAGTTCATCATGAAAGAAATCAAGATAATTGATTTTTCCTTTTTTTAGCTATTGATAAAAGATATTCTAATGCCCGTATTTGGCTATTGTCAGATGTTTGACTCCGATTGAAATGATATTTAATATATAAATATGATTAAATAAAATAATACGCAGTGTAAATAAGTTATTGCGGTTCTTCGGAGTTCTTCGATTCGTAAATCTAATGTTCTTGTGCAACTGATTTCAGAACTTTCCATTTAATATTTTATACTTACAATGTTATAAAGTATTCAAAATTTGAGAGGCTAAATCATAGGCGGCGGAACGTTTCCAATTTAGGAGGGGCTCAAAGATTTTTTTAAACAACTATAGAAAATCCACATTAGGAGAGAAAACAGACTTTTAAGTTTCGCTGTCACAACTTTCATTCAAAAACTTTTCTGCAGTGACACATTTACATGCCTGCAGAATAATTGAAGATTCTACGACACTATAAAAATTTTAATTTCATTATTAACATAAGCATAACAAATCTTAAGTCTTGACTAAAGCAAATAAAACAGTCATAAGTAGAAAAAATATTGTTCATGTCGAAAAAAGGCTTTTCTACTCTGATCTTATTGNAAAAAATCAGAGTAGAAAATGCTGTTTAAGTCTGACTGATTTATCTTTTCTTTATGAATATGAGGAATAAGGACATTATTGAAGCATTGTTGTGTCCTTGTTGATCGTAGATATATCTTTATTTTATTCATTACACTGAAGCATCTTTCAGCAGTAGCCCTTATAACGGGAACTGTTAAATATATATACGCAATAACTTACAATATTCATGAAATATACATTTCCTAATAGATTGTACATAGAGTAAATCGTAAAGAGTCTGAACTTTTGAAATTGTTTTTAAGCCCAAATTTGTTTCTAAGTTTAAAATAATTAGTTGAAAAAAGTCAGGTAATAAATGCAACTCGCATTTAAAACGTGCAATATTAATATCATCGTTTAACAATTCAACAATACTTTCAACATTAATATTATCATTTTTTCGTGCCGTTCGTAGCTGCTATGATAAATTGTTCTACTTTACATAATAATGGGAACGCAGACTGTTGAAAACATAAATCTAATGCATTACAACGTTATTGATAACATAAAAATGTTTCCGTTGATGCATATCATAGGAACTTTGATCGTTTATCAAACACGGAATCACGATGAAATCTATATTTTTTTAATATCTGAGCCCCTCTGTAACGCCTTGATGCGGATCAGAGGCGCAACTAATAAAAATGCCAGGTGCCACAGTATTGGTTATGGCAAAATGACAACAATGAAAATAAAATAATATTGAATATTGGATGAAGATCCAATTGTTTATTCAATGAACAGAAATAGTTGAGAATAAGAAGAACTCCACAGGCAATTAGCTGACACGAGTTCGAACGATTGCAAGGGACAATCGAGTAGATTGATTGTTAAGAACAATCAGGTTGAAAAGAAAAAGGTAATATGTATTCGATCAAAAAGATGATTCTTTTTGATAGAGAAGAAAAAGAATAATTAGTATATCTCAGTGAAGAGAGATATATATGTATCAAGAAACTTGAAGAAACTTGATGAGAAGAAAAAGAATGATTAAATTATAAAACTCATTTTTCTGAGTCTAAGCGCGAAAAAACAGAAAACGATGCCAATAGTGAAAAATACAAGCGCGACAATAAGTAACAAGAGAGAACAACACAGGAGAAATAAACATACATAATATAACAAACATCAAGATAAGATCAGTGACGTTGCTGCCGTCACACCCTCCTAGCCTAAGGGCTCCGCCGCCTATGGGCTAAATGAATGCATTTTACATGAGATATTAAAGCAAACCAAAATAAATGCGTGCCTATGAATACGATGAAACAAACAAAATGAGTAATTACAGAAACTTCAGAATATCTTTGTAAAGATGTGAGCTCTGCCTGTAGATAAAATATAAAGTTTCCTTCGTTTTATATAACGATCTGATGCCAACATTGGAACTCTAAATAAATGGCGATAGTTGTAGCTGTACACAAAAGTCCAGTTGCATGAAGACTTTAAATATTTTTATTGTATTCTACTAATTGAAGCTCATTCGGTGTATGTTTCTGAATATAATTTCCCGTAATTCATCGACTGTGTATGCACTCTACGGACATCTATAACAATTCGATTTGATGCAAACGTTTGACTAATCAAATTAGACTATTATTTTCTGACGATTCGTGTGACATTTTATATTTTACTTTTTGTGTTTATTAATTCAAAAGCCTAATTAAAAAAAAGTTCAAGTGATGTCTTCATCGTCTATATTTCTACATGATTTTCTTGTTCCTAATGATGGTTCACAAGGATCGTTCGATGTGAATATATTTGATACCATTTTTATTTTTATTGTTGTTTCCCATTTTTAGCAATTAGGAAATATTGCTCCTGAACGAATTAACTATCGACGTGAACGAAGTCCTTCTCTTGTAAGAAATATTTGTAATGATTTTCAATTTAATAATATTTTCTCACATGCTTTTTTTTAGGAAGATAATGAATCAATATTCAAATCGGTGCGTACACATTATCAACCAGTAGGATTATATTTAAGAGACAAAAAAAATTTATATTCTTTTTGTGTACTCAAAAAAAAAGAGTACACTATAAATCGATCAGTGTGTCCGGCTGTTTATTCGATAGCTCTTCACAATTACATTCGATTGAGCGGAAATTTTGTGCACAGAATTGTCTCATCAATATCTAGGTTGAGTTCGAAGATGAGAAGGATCCGTCAAGAAATGGCTGAGTTATCGAAAAAATTGTCATTTTTTATCAGACCATGCCTGAGGGGGAGTACAGGGATTTTTCAAAAAAAAAAAGTTTTTCTCAGAATTACTCACAACATATATAAATCGACTCAGTTTTTAACGCTGATTCCGAATCTGATACTAGCTTTGAACTAAATCGTAGCTTTCTAACGAAACATCGCCTGAAAACGGTCTCAAAACGCACAAAAACTGCATCCAGAAACCAAAGTGCCTAGTTTCTCATGATAATTTTGGTGTTCAGACATTCTAGAATGACTTATATGTCCCATGTACTTTTTGCAGTACTCATAACTCTCGGATGAAATTCGAAGTTTCCACATTTATTTTTATTTAGGATTCAATATCCGATCCTCCTCTTGCTCGTCGACGTGTTGCTAAAAAGAGTACAATTACTAAATCTATACCATCCAGTAACAAAAACCCAATAATGCATCAAAATACTCGACAAACAATAAATGATGACAATTACGACGAAATGACTGAATACAATTCACCAACACGACAATCAACAACATCCATTAATAACAATGAAGTAACGAACTTATTCCATCAAATTTTCCATTTCTTTTGTTTTTGTCAATAATAGGAAATCGGTCTTAGTCGAATACCTGATCAACCATTACTACCAACATTCAGTGATAAAATTCAACATGAACTTCTGATGGGTAAACTAAAATGGAAAAAATCTATCTATATTAGATCGTATGATTTAATTCTAATAGGCAATCCTGAACCAGTTATGAATGAATTAATACGAGAAGCGGCTGATTTCTATATGAATGTCTATCCACAATTGACACACGGTGTTGAATATAAAAAAATTGGTATCGCACTTATCAACGAATATCCTTGTTTAGCATGTGAAGATACAATTAATCCTCATGTAAGTTTCCGTAGAAAATCCATCATTAACTGAATGTATTTTGATTAGGGTTTAATTACATCTCGATTATCTGCTCGCATACGAAATGTACGCCGAAAAATGCGTACACGAGAACAAAAATGTCAAATGCGTGGAACGATTTATTAGATATCTTCAATTAACACTTAGCACATGTACAGAACATATCTTATTATTTTGTTTATAGTAATAAACAGGAAATAAATCGTATTATAAATTGATCTATTATTACATTCGGTATTGGTTCAATGAAATTAAATATTGTCTTCACTCTTTTTTCTTTTCTATTCTATTGAAATTTCATTAACTAATCAACATGAATTAGAAGATACATGCGAGATAATTCATGTAATAATGACTGATTTGAGATTACTAAATACTTTAGTACATTCAAATTAACTAAATTTAGAATGTTACTATCTCATGACAATCTTCGAAGTAGAATAAAGTTAAATTTCTACCTATTGTCATGTAAAAAAGAAACATTTTCAATTAACTGTTTTTTCTATAACCTTCTCATGAGTTATGTCGACTCTAGGTAAACAGTTACGTATCATATTCCAAATATCTACTTTAACCTTTTTATTGTGATAAAATAACTATTGCTTATTTATTATTCTATTCAACATTGATTGCGTTTCCATATATCATAGATAAGAAATGCTTGGTAAATTTTTACAATCTTTTTCAACAATTCTACTTAGGATATACCAAAAGTTCGTGGTTCGACATTTAAAATTTTATAAAACAGTAAATATTGAATATTTTACTATGGGAATACGTAGTATCACGTCTCGTCTTTAATAATCTATAGAGAAGCTCTATCTTGGATGAAGTTCTAACATCCTGCTAGAATAAAGATATCGTATTTATAGCCAAGAAAAGATTCTGAAAATATAAAACCAGAATACGAAAAGTAAGAGATATTCGTAGTTTTATTTTATTAAATGCTCAAAATAAATCCAAGATAGAGCAGTTCTATAGATTATTAAAGATGAGACGTGATACTATATATTCCCATAGTAAAATATCCAATATTTACTTTTTTCTAAAATTTTTAACATCGGACCACGAACTTTTCGTGCGCCCTAAGTCATACATCGCAGTATTCTGATAAACCCCGAGGGGGGCGTCCTTCCCAAATAATTTTTTCGTTGGAATCCTGACAAGCGCTGCGATGTATGCCCTAAGTAAAAAAAAACAGTTCATTTTCATAGTATCGTTATTGCACCTCCCAAGGAACATAGAAAAACGCCAACACTAATCATAGTGCTGAAGCTTGGGGAGTGGTCCGATTCTCTTTGGAGACCTCGGAAACTGAGATGATCGTATATATTTCAAGCGGAGAAAACCTTTGCGTTTCTACGGAATAACCATACTATTTAATTTTTGTGAAATATAATATTTATTCCAAAAGACATTCGAAATCAATGAAGAGTATTTGTGTACAGCAACAACAACAACAGGAATAAAAATTGGCAAGAAAAAATATGTGTAAGCAATCGACAGAATGAAGAAGTGTGTTGTAGAAAAAAAAAGAGCTACATAAAAATAAGCATAAACACTGGGATTAGTATACATCCATTCCATTAAAGAAAATTAAAACCCCATGATTAAAAGCGGCAAGTAAACCCGAATTTAATGCCAACGAACATCTGATGATGCAGGCATGCATTCTGTAACAGGACGGGTTGGCATACCAGATATCAATGTTGATGCGGACGTATTGGTCAACGAGTTAGCAAATGGAACGAACTGAGAAAATTGAGTGTTGAGCTGAAGAAAAATACAATCCGAAAGATTAACTTTTCAGGTAAATTTATATAATTACTTGTTCGTGCGTGAATGTTGATGGCGCCGTTTGAAGAGCAGGTGTACTAATGTTATTAGGATTATTATGATTCATTGTATTCATTCCGGGTCGTAGTAGAAATGCTTGATGTTGCTAGAAAGAAAATGAGTTTATAAAAGAAAATGAAATATATTTGTACAACGTACTGGTGATTGAAATCCAGGATGAGCACCGAAATTACTTGATTGCTGATAAAGATTGCTTCCAAACGATGCTGATTTATGATGACCGACAAGATGTTGTCGTTGAATTTGCGGATGAGCAAAACGAGATGGATTAGCTAAAAAAAACAGGAAAACCTATTGAGATATTCATTTCTTGAGACTCAACAACTATGTTTTCAGTATTGAGTTAAGCTTCTAGTTCTATGATTTGCTTTTTTTGCCATAGTTTAGAGGAAAATATACGGGAACTGTTGAGTATTTACCTATATCTACTCATTGGTTAGTACTATGTTGGTGTCATCTCTATTTGAATTCTCATAAGATAATCTATTCATATTCATAGAATACTTTCTATATGATTAGGGTAATTGTTTTCTTTGTCACGATCTCACACATTGCTTTGACTGATCCTTCTACTATGGGATTATTAATCAACAGTTCGTGTTAAAGTTTTCTTAGAAAATCAACCATAGAAATAAAATGCTATTTTCAAAAGCTAGAAAAAATTTGCATCTTTTATCTATGAAGAATTCGGATACATACCGTTAGGCATCTGCATTGTTGGTGGAAGCATATTCATTCCTGTGACAGTTGATGTTTGAGGTGTATTGAATAATGCCAAAATTTTATCTTTAGTCATAACATTACTTGTATTTGTTGCGTTCGGATTCTCATTTGAAGCTGCAAAAATATTGTGTAGGTCATTGCTAGCACTTTGACTGGTGGTTGGATTGGTTCCATTTGTATTCGTCGAAGTTGGTGCAAAAATTTCATGTAGAGGGTCAACTACACTACTAGAAGAATTTTTCGTGGAATCATTTGTAGTCGTCGTCGAAGCAGAGGACATTGGTTCATCTAATAATTTCCATCAATAGAAGCATACATTTAATTATATAGGAACTTAATGTCATACATAAGCCTAATAAATCCGGAGGATTTTCTACAACAGCAGCTGGCTGTATAGGAGGTGTCGAAGAAGCAGACTTTGTTATTGTCGGTAGCTGTATGGTTGGTATTGAACGATCCATACCTGTTTGTCGAACAGGATTCGTAGATGTTACTGGTGCTGTAATTGGTTTCAACTTTGGAATTGTACTGCTAACATTTTTCTCAACCTAAAATAATATTTGAAAATCTTCAATATCGAAAAAACAAAGCACTTTTACGTGTTCCACATTAGATTTTGTTTCTGTTTGCCGTTGATTTGATTCTGATTCTATAAGCTAAAACAATTAAAATATTTCTTATTATAATTTTGTCTCTTTTTTTTTTCTTCTTATGCATGATTAAATGAAACATTGAAAACGAGACAACACTAACATTACTAGGCACCGTTATCTCTGGTGGAATCCATTCTTTCGCAAGCCATCGACGTTGTTCATATTTAGCACGAATAAATGTTTCTACAGCACTATTCAAGGAGTTCAAATAAATAAATAATCATGAAAATAATTTCTAGACATACGAATCAACTTGAGGTCGTTGAAATCCAGCGGGCAAATTTGCTTCATATACAGCACGCCCACGATTATTACCCATTGCTTGCATGGACTAATCCATCAACAACAAGAATAAATACAACACTAGAAAGAAGATTTTAAAAATGCATACCGCTATTTGTTCAGCTGTCCATGAGTCTAGATTAACTGATTTCACTTTTGATATGTGTACGCCTAAATTTCGATGAAAACCAGCACAACGAATACAAATAAAAATGCCAAGATTCCAACTCGCCCATCGGGGACCTTGAAATAATATTTAATCAATATATGTAGTGAATAGATTTTTTTAAAGTTTACTTTTAGTATCACAATCCACGCAAAAACGATTATCGTCTTCTTTAAGCATTTGTGCAAGTATCATTTGGTATTTTTCTTGCATTTTAGATTTTTCACGTTCAGATCGCACCGACATGATTGTTAAATTCGCAAGGTAAATTACTATCAAAAATACTGTCGAAAAAGAATTGTGAACAAAAAATTCAACAAATTTGTGCCTGAAAAATTTTTTAGCATATCTCACAAGATCAAAATCATGAATTTGAGTGACTAAACATTTGTTTCACTCATTCATCCGTTTGTGATCGGTCGACATCAAAATATTATTCTATTGGACCGATAACATTCACCAATGAGAAAAATCAGATAAAGAGTGCCATGCCAGTCGATGAGCCGCCATGGTTGAGTGGATATATTATTCGACACATATTCACAAGGTGCTGTGTTCAAACCACAATATCACCAGCCACGGAATAGCCCTGAACAAGTTGGTAACGGTTAATCGTGCCGAATGACTCATCCGATAGCATATCGATTATATCATTAGTCAGTGTGCAGAGTCAAAACAATAACTTTAACATAGATGTCACGGCCACGTGATCCTATGATGATCGCCAACCCATATCATTAGCGGGGGAAGCGTTTGACGAATGGGGTGCAGATACCGTCGTCTGTAAAAGAGAAAAAACGATAGAACCTGGCTGCTTGTGAACCAGTGTTCCTAATAGGAATTTGAAATAGAATGTATAAATACACTACGCTAGTTTTGAGCATCATGGCTTCGTACACTTTGTTTCAAGAATCAAAGTGTATAAGACGCTAGAAAGTGGATTGCCAGTCATACAAGAAAACTTCTATGAAAAGTCACTCTTATTTATTTCACTCGTTGATGATCGCACGAAAATTTTAAATTTACAAAACGTAAGAAAATGTTCAAAATACAAGAAAAAAACAAGATCTCACGATTAAAATATATAAATACTTTTTCTTATTTCTAACAGACGATTTTATAATGACTCTACCTTCTTTTCTATTGGATGAAACACACAAAGTTTTGATCACATTCAATAAATATATTTCTTTTAATCATAATGACATGCAAATTTTCGTAAAAGTTACTGTGTAAAAAGGAAATCCAGCGGGTACACTGCGCACACTGTTGTTTATCTTCAGTGTGTAAAACAATGTGTAAATTCTATTTCATTAGGGTTCGGTACACTTTGTTTTGCTGGGTACATTCTTTCATTAGGAACACTGTTGTGAACCCCTTAGCGCTGCCGGCCCCAACGGGCGATAAGTCAATGGGAGTTATTATTATTATTACTATTTTATGCCAGTCGATACATTGGCTTCCTCTGAAAGCTGCAATGTACATGTCTCTCTCTCCTAGAAACTACATTTGTATGGAATTGATCTTGTCAAACAGACAAAATACAGATGTTTTTATTTGATCACGAAAGACTTGAACAAAACATTTCCAAGATAATTACAGCAAACGTATTTGATACTATGCAGATTAAAAATATTCAAATAGAAAAAAAAGAGATAATAATCAGAGACATCATTGTGACTGATACTAATGTTGCTTGTTGAATATTGAAAATGATATTGTTCTGTATGTTATTTGATATGGATCTTCGAATTGATGCAAACATAGGAGTATTTCAAGAGCGAAAAGATTGAGCAGAAGTATCATTTTCATCTATATCATTCATATTTGTTTTCTTTGATCCATTGTGTATGAATAAAGAATAATTATTCATTGTAATAACTAAGTATTGCTTGTGATGCGATAGAGAAGCACAAAGTGAGTCATATCAAATTGAGAACATAAACAGAGATAAACGATTGACATTATAGTTGTGAGATCGGATCATTCACTAGCAATCATTTACTTGTCTGTTGACACCATCGAACAATGATATTTGTTGTGGAATTTGAGAGAAGTTCTAGAAGGGGTTTGACTTCTGCTGTTGTCTATAGCATGGAGAGACAGCCTCTGGTAACATGACTCTAAACAGGGTTGAATCTTTGCTAGGATAGACTGATCGTTATAGTTGATAATACCATGAAACAAGTTACCAGAAAATATTTGTTTTTGCTTTGTTCTCTAATTGCGAATAAATATTACTCTGTTCTTCGGCATTATTCGCATATATTTATCGTATGTAGGATTGCTACTTGGTTATGTTTTATGTGAAGAACTAAAATAAATTTTTTATCTTGACTAAGATTAGTTGTACTTGACTAGTCCAAAGAAAGAGAGAGAGAGAATCGAAAACTGAGAATATTTCTCGAGGGCTTTAGCTTTTTTAATAAAGATCAAAACAGGTGTCTATTGTTTGTAGATCATTTCTCACTAGGAGGCTGACATTCTCATTTGTCACTGGTTTATATTCATGCGCTTTCTTATTGTATCTTTCATTCGCCGTTGTATTGATTGACTCGCATGACTAAAATTTCTAGGAAAGTTCAAGTATTCTGTTAAGATATTTTTTTCTCTTTTAACAAACAACCAAACACTATTGATCGCTCATAAGGACGTGCTTTTTCTTTCTATCGTTTTTGCTTCCGACCAATAATTGAGCAGTTGTTTGAGAAAAAAAATACGGTCATTCTTTTATTATTATTATTTTGTTTTTGATGACTTATTTTAGATCTATTTCCGTTTCTTTTTTCATTTAGACTTTCGACGAAGATTTGATTCCATGTATTACTTTACAAGACCGACTAGGTAAGGAAAAGAAATTATCAATAAAATATATATGTATCTGTGTGCTGTTCCTTATTCAACAAGATATCGATTAACAATTTGATTATTTTTTTTATATAGATGAACAGTTTGTAAGATCGCTTTTCCCCCAATGTATTATTATGATAACTTTCTTTTTTTCTGATCGCAATTGATAAATTAGAAAATGATCTCATATAAATATCTCGATAAAATACCATATTTGTCAGCAAATAGTTATGGCTTTAATCTTTTGCCATTTTGTTGATCTTCTCTCTTCGATTCTACGTCGAACTGTGAGGTAAAATATTTGAGATTGTTGTTTGCCTGGAGAATTCTACCATGCAACTATGCGAATTCTCATGCGTATTTTGTTTTTGTCAAGATATAAATCACCGTTTGGATATCAATAAGGCTAATTGATAACTGTCTGTTCGCAGCAGCGCAAACTCGTCGCCAGTACTATTAATACTGACACCACTATTATAATAGAATATGTGTATATATCTAGAGAACAGTTGCACGGATGTCCATCTTAGAACCTTTTATTCTCTTCAGCCATCTGTTACTCCTGTCTGCTTTCCTATTATAGCCAACTAGCATATATATATATATACAAATATAAATAGTCGAATATATTGACACATCTATTGCAAGAATAGGGCATTTAGCTTCCATTTTATTAATAAGCCAATCGAACACAATATTTTTCATTGAAAATAATCATAAGTCTGGTTTATGTTGTTAGACAGCAGATTCTATTATTTTTGTTTTTCCACACGCTTTTCTTAATACATACACTATTTGTGACATACATTTGATTGTTATTCTCATCGAAATATTCTCATATCATGTCTCTACTTTACTATCGGGTTTTCAACGATGTATTCGATGTATTTCGTCGACTTAGAGCAGTGGGGTAAGCAATATTTTAACTAGACAAAAACTTATATAAACAAGATGAGACATCTAGTTAATATAATTTATTAATCTTCATTTGGATAGTACTCGTACCAAAAGAATTCCGCCTGTAAACATAGAAAACTTAATTTATGCATGTCACTTTCTGTAATCAGATATTCTAGAATAGTTGTATTTATCTCGCATGTTATTTTTCTATTATCTTACAGTTTGAATATTAATTTACTCTATGTTTACTTTTATGATTAGGAAAGAATTCGATGAGTTTTAGTAGATACTTGTTTTGCACTGGACAATCATAGAAGATGTTATAAATAGAATAGAAATTTTACACAGAAATAGTTCTAAAAAACTCGAGTTCTTTTTGCTCACCTATGTTGTAGGGTTTGATTTAATTTTCGAGATAAGTCAATCCATCGCATCTCAGTTGAGTTTCCTAATTGTAGAAAAATTTTCTTCCAATGAGTCTTATGTGTTATCGACGCATCCTTGAATTGGCACATATTTCACATATAAATATGACAGTAATATTAAAAATGATTGATATAGATTATTCGATTGATAATATTGTCTTTTTAATGATTCTGGAATAGTCTCAAGTATGTATAGATTTTAGAATATATTTCATCTTCGCTAATATTTTATATTAAAAAAAAAAACAAACAACAAAAATCATCAATTTAGTCGTTGATGAAAAATTCCTTTCGAATAAGATCGATATCCAATTAACTTATATTAATTTATTCCCTTAATACATAACTATATCTAAGCGTTCTCTATAGTCAATCATTGCGCCAAGTCTTGTGAAAAGTATCCTATGGGTATTTTCTTTCTCAACTTACAAGTGTAGCTCGGGGAAAATTTGGAGCATAATAATCGATTCATATCCATAAGTGTATACAAATTAGTATGCCAATGATTTCTCTCAATATGTCATTCAATCAAGAGTGATGACATCCCAAAGAAGCTGCTCATCAGACGTAAGAGAAATATATTTAAAAAAAAAAGACTCAGGGAAACACATCGAGATAAAGATAGAGACATGTCTATTTCTATGACTTTGAAAAGGACACAAGTAGACGTTAATTATTGAATGTAATCATATTCGACAGACAATTCCCCGATAACGATCGTTATACTGGCAAAACAACAAGTAGAAGTTTGTTTCTATAAGATAAGTTGTACACATTAATCTATTTGGTTTTTATTTAGTGAAATAGACACGAAAAATAAACAATAATTATTATGTACTTGTTTAGTTAGACATAGATAGATCGATACTAAATGTTTGGATAGTTACATCTGGTTTTTTTCATCGTTTTTCTTTAATATGGATATATTTTCCAAAAGCTGCTGATCTTACTAAGTATTGCCGAGAAAAAATCATTACATATTATCTTATAGTAACTAATGAATATTCATTTAGTCAGAATATCTAAATTAAAAATACGTGCATATAGATTTACCTGTTATTTAATAAATAAATTTAAAAAAAAACAAAGAACGACTTGACGCATTGTTTCCAATGAGAAGCAATGCAAATGCAGTTGCATCTTCGTATAGGACAACTGTTTCATAGATAATAGTCTGTCGATTATCGAAAGATATCAGAAAATATAACATCCGGATATAAAGACTCAACGATTGTGAGTTCTAATAAGCTGTTGATACATCCAGGGTTAAACTTCTTTTGGTATTTCATATATCATAGACCTTCTTCTCCTTTTTTTTCTTCGACCTCATTCCTCTATATATCCAGTCATGTATATAACTCTATATCGTATCATATTTTCTGCTCGATTACTTGTAATAAATTTCCGGAAGAAAAAGATATCCTCTATATTCATTCGTGTATGTGCGTGTTAAATAATCAAACAAATAGGAACTCTCTTATAATTAGACAATCTGTATAAAGAACATAGAACTAAGAAAACAAAAGAGACAGATTTTTTTACTAACGC
Organism: Rotaria magnacalcarata; assembly: GCA_900239745.1. NCBI lineage: Eukaryota > Metazoa > Rotifera > Eurotatoria > Philodinida > Philodinidae > Rotaria > Rotaria magnacalcarata. The sequence goes on along the minus strand of OENM01000329.1, from coordinate 46,021 downwards.
TACTTAAGCATGTTGATGCTTTTTTTCTATATAACATTGCCTTCGACAAGACGACGACAGACAGCAAAAGTAGTATTAGTAATAGTTGTTATCACCGACCGAGTGGCAAATATAGGCACAATAATACGGATAGTAAGCAAGAATCAAAACTATTGTAAACGAAAAACAAAAAGCTGAATAAAAAAGAACAGTAAACATGTTGTTTGATGCGAACAACAGACGCCATCGTGAATCATTGTCGGCAACTTATAACAGAAATCGTGCGTCGAGTACTAGTAGTATTTATGATAATATCATTATAAAAACAACAGCAGAAAATGGAGATATATCGTGAGTATTTCATTAGATGCAATCAATCGGGAATCGCATAATTTCCCCTTCATTTTCTTCTTCTAAGTCATTAGTTAAATCAGATGAAACATTATTTATTTAATCGAAACTAAATAGGCATTAATAACATACGAAAAGCAAGAAAGAAAATTCCAGACTTGACTGATCCAGAAAAAAATGTCGAGAGGATTAGCACCATTGATAAATGCTACATCACACGTACACCGATCATCATTTTTATGTATAGCAAAGAAGAGAGAAAAAAAACCATTATTATAGATAGATAGATAGATAGATAGATATCTTTCTATCAGAATTCGATCCGTGCAAATAAAAATACAATAAATTCTTCTTCGCTTGACTTTTTTTTCTTTTTCTCTCTATGTACATTCTCAGTCAGTTAGTCGCTCTCATTCTCTCTTGTTTTCTTGTTTTGATATTCATTTGTTACTGATTTCTAGGGCATATTTATTTTCTTTTTTGTTTGTCCTTTGGTCACGTAGTGCTAACAAAAATACATGCTGAAACATATTACAGAATATGCTTGTTCTAATTTTCTTTTCTATTTTTGCTGATAATAGACGGTATAGATACAATTTCTGCGTACTAGGAAGAGATCGAGTGATTTGTGCGAGTCGAGTATTGTTGCTTCTTTTGTTCTGTCCTTTTGTCTATTCTTTGCCGTTAGTATAGTCGATCAGAGATAGCAAGTAAATGGGTTCTCTCTTGTTCTTGTACTATTGCCGATAGGAAGGAATCGATCACTCTCTTCCTCGTCGTCTTCTACTTCCCATTTTCGGTTCCGAGCCAAACGGTATTGTTAATGTTGGAGTATCTTCATCATTATTATTATTATTCCTTTGATCGTCTTTATCGGCTAAATTATTATTAACAGTTTTTCGTTGTTGTCGTTACATTGCCGTCTTACAATAAATCGTATCTCAATTATACCTTGATTTTGGCTTAGACAAAATAAGATTTGATATTATAAGAAAATGTTCTTTTTCCGTTTTGGTAGAAAACAACGAAGAGATGAACTGCTCGAAGCGCAGCAGAAACGTGCTTCTGCACGTTTTGCAACAACGGGTAATATACAGATGGAACGTCTGGAACGATGTAAAAATTGTTGTAAATCTTTTACAACATTTATATTTTCACGTGTTGGCCTGTGTTTACTTGTTGTGGCTTATGCATTTGGTGGCGGTGTGATATTTCAATTTCTTGAAGCAACAGAAGAAGATAATGTTAATAAAGTTCAACAACATTTAAATGCAACAGTTGAGAGATTATTTGAACATAGTATGAATTTAACCGTTTATCATCAACCGAATTGGACGGCAGTAGCTCGAGAAATACTCGAAGAATATCAAAAAGATATTGTTCGTCAAACAAAACGTAGTTATCAAGGTGAACGGCTTTCCGACGATGCTAAACAATGGAATTTTCCAGCAGCAATTCTTTATGCGATAACAGTGATTACAACAATTGGTAAGGATTTCTTTTATCACATTGATTGAGAATGATCATTTATACGGATATTATTTTATTTTATTTCAGGCTATGGACATATTACTTGGTATGTATTTACTAAAGACTAGAATAGGGTAATCAAATTTGCAGGTATAATTGACCTTGGATTGGCTAAATTTCCAGATTCCCTTGATTACTTGATAGAAAATAACAATAACAACTGTCGTCCATCTATTGATAACAAGATTATGTTTGCAATTGACATTAAGCGAAGTTATATAAACATAAAAAAAAGGTTTTTTTTTTATGCACAGCTGTTAGAAGTGAACTTATCGAAGTTGGTGTAAAGACGATAAATACTTATTGTTCGAAGGATTTTTACTTTTGACATATTATCATTCGTTGCCTATCATAATTTTATTTTTCTACGTATCTAATTACGTGAGACCATTCAAATCTCGCTAAGATAATAGACGTTATTTCTTAGTTTATTTTTTGGGATATATGAAAAAAAAATGATTTCATTTTCCGAAGTGAACTTTGCAACGATGACTCAATTAGACAACGATATACGATCAATATTTAATTATAATTCTATGTAAAGGTCATCCAAATGAGAATTCCAGACATCTAGCATCAATTGAAGATGTTTTTTTTTTCCCGTATTTTACATTAATCTCATTGCGCTAAGATTGCTTTTGAAATGTCGAAAAGAAAGAAAAAGGAGTTTTCTCAAACAATTTTTATTACATATTTCTACTGATGAATATTTACTATGATATTCTTTTAGTAAAACAAATTATGGCAAAATAATGACCATGATCTATGCTATATTTGGTATTCCATTAATGTTGCTATGTCTAGCAAATATCGGTTCAACAATGGCAGATGCATTTCGTTTTATTTACTGTAATATATGTTGTTCATATTGTCATATGGTAAAAAAACGTCGAAATCTTCGAGCTTTACAATCCGTTGAAATGTCGCATGCGACATCATCGTCAATTCCACATTCGTCAACGACAACAACATTAACATCAAGTAATCCTCAAGCAACTACAAATAGTCTTGAACAACAACCAACACCTAATGTTGTGGAATTCGTTGATAATCTTAGTTTTGACTATCGTAAAGTCACCATACCGATTAGTGTCACACTCTCGCTACTGTCATCCTATTTGATATTAGGTGCTTTACTTTTTAGCGAATGGGAGAAATGGAAATTTTTAGATGGAGCTTATTTTTGTTTTGTCACACTTGCAACCATCGGTTTAGGTAAAGGCAGACCGGAAAATCTATGCATATAAACATGAGAGATTTAAAATAATTTTATGTATAGGTGACCTTGTGCCTGGTAAATATATAGAATCCACACAAGTTGAAGGTAAACAAATAATATGCGCACTTTATGTACTACTTGGTTTATCATTAATGGCTATGTGTTTTAATTTAATGCAAGAAGAAGTACGTGCAAAATTTCGACGCTTAGGAAATAAACTCGGTATAATTGATGATCCAAATTATTGGTAGTTATTTATTTTAATTAGATATCTTATATAGCAAATAAAATTTTATTTATTGTTGTGTATTGCTTTATTTGTTGTTATTTTATAGATTAATATTCTTCATTTCATTTTCTTTCTAATTGTTGTTGTTGTTGTTATTGGAATCTCTTTTTTCATCATCACCATCATCATCTTCTTCTTCTTCTTCTTCTTCGTTTGTTAACTCTTTGCCTTTCTTTGATAAATGTCTGAAGAACAAAATGATCAATATCTTATTTATTCGGATGTATTTTCATCAATACAAGATAAAACAAAATGTGGAGAATTCTTTAAAAATTCTATTCAATTCTTTATATTATCAAATGAGAAACGTGCAGATATTAATCTTGTTGACGATGACGACGGTGATCCAGATTTATGTCGGCCAGAACGTATTGATTTGACTTTAGGTATTGCTTTATTTTCTTTTATCATGAATCAAAAATGTTGCCGTCAGTTTTGTGTGGTACCATTAAAACTTGAATAAAATCTTTCTTGACGCAAAATTGAAAACATCAAGTATTGATTAGATTTACTTGATACTTCTACTGGAAATATAAAACCTAGTCTATGGAGACATCTGATCTATCGTTCATTTTAAACTCTTCTACGCGGTCTGAGAGTAAACTTCAAAGTTGGGTCTTACAATATGCTTTTGTTTTTCTAATTCAACTTGAATTTCTAACCATATTTAAAAACAAGATTGTCTAATCAACTAATTAATGTTAGGAATGTGAGTGTGGATGGAAGTTATTGAAACTTTTATATTCAAATATTCAAGTGCAGGAACAAGTATATGACTGTACTACTCGTGTCTGCCGTAGAACTTAAATGGTAACACAGCTGTTGTGTTTTGTTATCTTAGATATTCTTGACGAGCATGATTTGAAAGAGAGAAACCTCATAGTAATCATATTAGGTGTGTCTATTCTTTCAAATTCGTTTATCTTCTGTCAACATCACATAAGAATATATATATATGACGAGAATTAAGTCATAGACACGAAAAGATATTTATTTGACTTCTACACATTTTCTTATCAATTTATTTAGATCGAAATCTATGTTTCGTTCTTGAATTATCTTTTTATATTAGAAATAGAAGCCGAGTTGACCGATGTAAACGAGCAAATTTATGAGATATTTTCTTTTCTTGTACAGTTCATCGCAATGAAACTAACGTATCTGAATGTGGATATCAATTGTGGAATGGCGCTTTACTACTGTGTGATTATATTTTAACAAATAAATGGCGATTTTCAAATAAAACAATATTCGAATTAGGTGCTGGTATTGGCCTTTGTAGTCTTATTGCAAGTCGATTGGCTTCTAAAATGATTTGTACAGGTAAATTAGATCTTCATTTTGTTTTTATAAATTAATTTTTTCTTTGTCGTAGATCACGATACTGATCTGCTAGATGTAGTCAGACAAAATATTGAATTAAATGATGCTGTTTGTCGAAAAGAATGTATTGAAATACAAAACTTTGATTGGAAACAATTTAATTCAAATGAAATCAATGATCGTATTGAAATTATTCTTGCAGCTGACGGTAGAGAAAATGAAATTGTTTCTCGTATATTATTGTTTTATTTTACACGTTAGTTATTTATGATGATGATATAACGGATGCATTATTTAATGTTCTAAGAAAATGTTTTCAAGAAAAATTCAAACTTCATTCAATTTATATTACTGTTGAAAAGCGAATTAATTTCTATCTCGATACACTGTCTGTTCGATGTCCAGCCTATGAATATTTTCTTGAAAAATTGCATGACTTTCAACAAGACTTTCCAGTTTTGATATTCGAAAAAATGAATACAGATTTTAATTCTATAAAGCAATGCACGAAAATTTACGAACGAACAAATGAATTGGTACAAAAAAAAAGAAGATTCTGTTATTTTACTTAAGTTTTATTTTTATTTTAGATTCTCTGGCATATTTATTATCCGGAAAGATATTCATCATAGATTGTATGTATTTTTTTATTTAAAATGTTTCGTGTTGACGTTTTCAATCGACTTGGTTTCGTCAATTTAAGACGTCGTAATAAAGGATCGTCATCGTCATCATCATCGGATTCTTTATCTTCGTTTGTAGAAAGTCTTTCCAATGGAACACGAGTCGGCAAATGATCACCATGATCGTGTAACGAGAAATACGGTCCTATTTGTAATTGTGTATTTGGTTGAATAGAAATATTTGTTTGATCTTCTAATAACAATAATTGATTGATATGAATCATGAGATTTTCCAGTTCATCACGTTTTTGTATTGTAATTGAATGTAACATTCTATGACGACGTTTATGATGATCATATTCATTTCGAAGTCGATGATATCGTTGTAAAGTTTTCATTAGACAAGCAAGGCTAGTTGAAAATGAGAATAGGAAATATTTATATTCATGGAGATATTGATTGATCATGGGAAATAAATAGGATAACATCCATTTGCATTCTAAGACAAAATTGCGCCTTTCTTTTTATTGTTTATTGTTAAAATTCTCAGCGCATTTTCAGATGAAGTTTTTCACTTGTTGTATTTTCTTATTGGTAAATATTATTTCGGCGAGAGATTGGCTTGTTGATAAAATAACCGATCGGACAACAATAGGAACGACTTCATTAGGTACATTATTACTTTCGAATACTTTGATTAGCCGAGAATTTTTACTGGATCCGGATTTTGCTACAATTGATTTTCGGGATTTACACGAGACAAATTCAAGTATATTAAGATGTGTAAAACCTGAAGCTGTTATTACACTCGATGGTATCGAATATAGTATCGGCGGAGTTTTACCGAATACACAATGTGCTTATTTTAATCGTACGGAGTTTTGGAAAACAAAAACTTTAGATGCAAGAGCTTTTCATTTTTCAACATATGAAGTTGGAATACCTAAAGCTCCATTTGCATATACGCCAAAACGATTTGCTCCAGCTGATATAGAATGGCCACCCAAAGGTATTCATTTAAGTGTTTACTTCAAAGCACCCTACTTTGCTCCGCTATCACATAAATATGTTACTGTTGTTGTTAACTATGAAATGTATGACGGTATACCATTACTTGTAAAATGGCTTGATGTCATCGATACGAGTGGTCGAGGTGATATCGATCTGTCGTTTAATTCAATTGAAATCCTTGCTGTTAATCAACCATGGTATAAGCAAAACAAACATTTTTTAAACAAAGAAAATAAGTATTCGTCGGTTTGTTTACTTTTTTTTTCCCCATAGGTCACCATTTGGTCATTCATGGTTATATGTTGAAACTAATCAACCTCCTGGTCACGGTACTAATGTCATATGGGCATACGATGCTGAAGTCAATACGATTCCAGGTTCATTTCCACCATCAGTTAATTGTACATATCAAACTGATCATCTCATCATTGTTCCACTTGTCACAGAGCTATCATCATTTCATGTTCATGAACTTGTTATTGGTTCATCCGATGAAGAACGTAGTGCTTTAGCGAAACATCGCCTTATGCGTCTATTAGCACCGCATACGCAAGAAAACCCAATATTCTTTCATATGATTAATGGAACTTCACCAGCCTTTCGTTCAGCTATTGATCAAATGGCTGAAGTTGGTTTCGAAATGCTTATTTATTCGTTTGGCTCTGGTTTCGATATGGAATCTAATAATGAAAAATATATTGAACAAATATCTAGTGACATAGCTTATGCAAAAAGTAAAGGTATCGAAGTTGGCGGTTATGATTTAATTGCACTAACACGTCAAGTGCAAGTAGATTGGATGGCAATCGATCCAACTACTGGTAAACCACGTGATAGTGCATGTTTTGCATCCGGTTGGTATGATTATTTACTAAATCGTACATTAACATTTATGGATCGTACGGGTTTAATTATGGTTGAAACTGATGGTCCGTATGGTGGCTATTCATGTGCATCAACTGATCATGTTCATCATCGTAATAATGACGATAGTATATATCAACAAGATATTCTTCAAGGAAAATATTATCAAATACTTCGCGAACGTTCTGTTTATATAAATCAACCAGATTATTATTTTTATCAAGGTGGCTCAAAAACAGGTATGGGCTATAATGAAGAACAATATTCATTACCACGTTGGATGGATATTAGTGTTTCGAGGTGAGCACTTGAATAACAATCGTGAAGAATTTAAAATGAATCTTTTTAACTTTTACGATAGACAAGGAATGTTTGATGATACATATCAACGAATTCCGACAATGGGCTGGATGTTCGTACCATTAACTGTTTATCATGGTGGTGGTGATGCAGCACAATTTGAGCCATTGGTTCAACATCAAATTGAATATGAATGGGCTCTAGCTCAATATTTAGGTTTGACAGTTTAAATTTATAAGGAATTTTCGTTTTTTCATTGAAAAATAATTAAAATAGGTGCGGGTGTTGCTGCTTGCTATCGAGGTTTTCGTCTCTATGATACCAATGAAACAAAAACATTAGTTACAAAATGGGTTAATTTTTATAAAAAATATCGTTCGATATTAATTCGTGATATTATTCATGTGAGATATGAAATTTTGTTTCTCTTTATTTTTTTAACATTAACAATGAAATAGGTTCGTCGAGCTGATATGCAATCTATTGATAGTTATATGCATATTGATCCATATTCAAATGATATTAAAGGTTAATATATATATATATAGTAATTGATTTTTATTATGATTATTAATATTAAGAATATTTTTCATAGGTCTTGCTATGGTATTCAATCCAACATCAGATCCAGTCGAGACAGTGTTACCTGTTCCTCTGTATTATACAGGTTTAACTGATACAGCACAAGTATCCGAACAAGAAAATGCCTGGCAAAATTATACATTAGCTCGAGATTATCATATTGATCTGCCTATTAGACTTCCTGCATTAGGAATAACATGGTTTCTTATTAAGTAACTCGAAAGAAAACTTTATTCATATAAAAATTGTGATTGTATTCATTTAATTCCTATGTAATTATTAATTTTTTTTGTGATATCGACATTGTTATTGTAAGCAAAATTTTCATTTTATATAAAACATTTTTTTTATAACAGAATAAAGCTCTTAAAGAATAGATTAGATAAAATGTCTTGGGTTTGTTTTTAACGGGTGGACCATAAAGAATGTCACCCTCAGTGTTTTTCGAATATCTCGCTCGAATTGTGGCGTAGATATTTCAGTTTTTTTTCCAAAAGGTAGCCCGTGCAATTCTCTACAAAACCTAGTGAAAAGAGCTGTTCGAACGATTAACTATGGAAGTATATTCAGTCAACATTGCAATGCCCCACAACGGCACACTTTCAAATGCGCATTTTTAGAAAATTAATTATTTCATTTCTTCTAGAAAATTAGATACGAAACCCAATTCTAATGCAAGTTTTCTGTGTTTTCGAGTGTACTTTTTCTAACGAAGCTTCAAAGAAGTATCCAGATACGATTGCACGGTTTCAGTGGTCAGTCTTCTACAAAAAAAAAGTGCGTTGGAATCATTGATCGTTCTTATTATGCACCTCAAGCACTGCAGCAAATTATTTTACACCATTCTACTCGTAGCGATATGATGGAGAAAACGTCTTCCTTCAACCTAGTACTAAATTTGAATATGTAATAATTTTCCACTTATGATAACAAAATTAAAATCGCGATGAAATTTAATGGAGGATTCTCATAACGTGAACAGATGGGAGCAAAGAAAGGGTTTTGTTCGAGTAAATTAAAAATATGTCAAAACAGCTATTCGTTGAACCAATAGAACTTTTCAAGGGCTACAAAATGGCCTATTAAGCCTGTTTATATGGGGTCGACAGAGCGGCGCGAAATCGTTAATATGAACACGAGTGCTGTGGAAAGTGCGCCATTTTGGGGCATTGCAATGTTGACTGAATATACTTCCATGGTTAATCTTTCGAACAGCTCTTTTCACTAGGTTTTGTAGAGAATTGCACTGGCTACCTTTTGGAAAAAAACTGAAATACCTACGCCACAATTTGAGCGAGATATTCCAAAAACACTGAAGGTGACATTCTTTATGGCCCACCCGTTATCATTTCAAGTTAAAATATTCGCTATTCATTACTTTTCATATTACGTTATCGTCAAGGGTCGGGTGTAGAAATGTATTCAAGCAGCTCTATCAATAAATTGCATTCTAAATAGCTCGTTCCTATCCACTATTTTTTAACAGCAGTAGATAGTTCTGTAATGGTAAATGATGCATTATACACTATTATTATTCATCAAATTCTCGTCGAACATTCATTGGTAACGGAAGGAAATAAAATAGCATAACTCAAAATGTAGATCGTCTGCTGAACATAAACATTCGATATTTTATTGGATATTCAATTATCATGATGCAATGCGTAGCCAGGAAGTAGCATCGAAAGAGCGGTCACTAATTGAATCACCATAGTCGCAGAGAAAAATAGATGTATTTTTAAAGAAGACTCTTAATAACTAATAAGTGTCTCAAGATTTACAGGCAATTATGTTGTCCATTTCATTTTCAATTTGATGGTGCATTCTATTGTTGCAAAAATCAATAAAAATCAATCATAGTTTCTAAGAGTCTTCTTAAAGAAGTCAATTGATTATGAACTCTAAGAGGTTCGACTCAACTATTAGAAAGATACTCCATTCTTAATTTAGATTGGAGAGTGGGTTCGAGTTTATCATTACAAAAGAAATATGAAATGTTGGGAATAGCTCTAGTTTATTTATCTTAGGTATGCACGTTAATACATAGACATTCATTGATACAAGAGAAAAAATTACAAAAAGAAAAATGAAGGAATGGAATCATGTAATGTTGACCATCTTGTCTTCATTTTGACGTCAAAGAAAAAATAAATGTAAATACATTGTGTTGGTAATAATTTTTGTCTTGTTCGAAGTAAAAAAGATAATGAATAAAATAATGATTGTTTCACTATTCAAATATTAATACAAATGTCAGTCTACTTTATTCATAGCTATTACTTTATATATATATATATATACACATTCCGAAAATTTAAGCTAAATAAATTTTATTAATTAGCTGTATTGATGTTCGACAGATGGGACCTAAACAAAAGCAATACTTTGCAATAAAAATAAAAGCGTGTCCATAGAAATGTACGTACATTGTTTTGTTCCATGTTCAACTAATTCTTTAGCACATGTATAACATAAACAAATGTGTCCACATGGAATAAGTACGGTATCTCGTAAATGATCAAAGCATACCGTACAATCTTGATTTAACTTAAAATCAGATTCGTTGTTACCATTGTTATTCGTAATACTATTATTATTATTATTATTATTTGCAGAAGTACATGCTTGACTCGTTTGTATTGTGTTATTTATTTGTTGTAACGAACGATATCTGTCAAGATTTTTAATAAAACCCATGGAGCGTACAGCTACAATGTCACCTTTTAATACAAGAAATGGATAATAAGTGAGAGTTGAATCAACGTGAATAAAATCTTTTAATTTAGAATTATTATGAGAATATTCGATGACTCCATCTTGTTTGAATGTAAATAAAAATTCATCTTCACGATCGATTGTTGTTTTAGTACCTAATTTAAAATCTTGTACAATCCAAAATTCAGAACGATTATTTATTTTTTCAATATCGAGTGGCAAATCATTTGAACGTAATAAATTTTGTGTATTACAATTTGTTAAACCGAACTGTATGTGTGTCGGTAAAAGATTTGAAGATGTTGCAGTCGTTGTTGTTCGTCGTTGTGATTCATTTGATGGTATGATACTTAATATTTGCATTAATAAACCTGAGTTAATTGCTAATGGTTCAGAAAAAAATACAAGACCATCACAATTAGTTCGATTATCAAATAGAACTATGGATTGATTAGGCAGTGAGTTTGATGATGATGAAAAAAATGATATTGATGAACTATGTACAGGTAGAAATGGTAATGATGTTAGATCATTACAAATATCTTTGAAAATTGGTGATGTAACTATTGGATTTAAATTACGAAGTTGATCATTAACTGATACGGAACGTTTTTGTTGATCCTCAACAAGTTCAATACTGATACAATTACCATAGATATCTAATAAAGCCCAAAGTGGTTCTTGAACGAATATTCCTATGAAAAAAAATGTTCATAGGTTAGAGAATAAAATTTTCTTTTTTTTCCGAATGTTATAATAAATACGAACCAGTGAGCAGTGAAATTTCTCCAGTTGGCGTATTAAGAAATAGTTCGCCATTTTCATCAACATAGAAATAAGTTAATTTGTTTGTTAAATCGAAACAATTTTCTGGTACACATTTAGCCCAATAACCTGAAAAAAGATAAAATATTTATTTAGCTTTTTTTCTTCAACAATAAAAAGAACAAACCAGGTCGACAAGTCAAATCTGGGCATGCATGACGTGGCAATGAAGCTGATGTTCGATGAGTATTGGGATCGGATGTAGTTACGCCAAGACGAAGAAAACCTGTCCACTGTATACTTTTACTAAGAAGGCGAACATAAACTCTTTCGCGTATTTGAATCGTTCGATTACTAAAACAGATGCCTTTACAAAAGCTATCAACACGTTTTGCTACTGTATTATTTCGTGATAATTTTATATGTTCCCCGTGAACTGAATGAAATTGTAGAGGTGTATTCATAATTATTAAATTGATAGTTCAATTGTCTTATGAAAGTCAATAAAAGAAGAATAAACGAGTAAAAGAAATAACAAGAATTCTTCTACGAATAAAAGATGATTGCGTTTATCTTAGTCAACAGACAAGGACAACAATCACCATTGAGTTAATGATTATAAAAAAAGATGTCGCCTGTTCACATACAATGACTATGAAAGATAAGTAACTATCAGGGATCGCAACGGGCCAACTTTTCATGAACCGACCCGACCCGTTGCGACCCGTCAGCTATGTCGGCCCGCCCAGACCAACATATTAATCACAACGGTCCGATCCGGTCCGACCCATTGATTTTTCTGGACCACCCGGACCGGACCGAACCGACATAATCCGATGAACTATCTTTTAATCATATTTGAGATTAATAAGATTGAAACTTAATCCAGCATTTATAAAAAGCTACCTACACGTACACAGTATGACTTTGATTTGTTAATAAATTTCAAAAGATCACATAATTGATATGATAACAAAAAATATCACAAGTAATCGATGCGTCAGAAAAAATGTTAGTCTCAGTATTTCTTCAATATTCCTTTCAGCTTTCATAGTTTCGGACTGACTTTTTTACCGAAAGATCCAGTCTTGAATGCTCTACAAAACCATAAAAAATGAATCACATAGAGATAGAAACAAAAAAATTATTGCAGTGATACTCAAAACTAGTAACATCAACAACTTTCCAGTGCGAAGTACAACTTTTTTTTATTTATGTGTTCTCATATCGAGCTGTAGAGGCAAATTAAACTGCAAATTATGTAGAGCTTCAAAAGCTCTATCTTATTAGTATCCTGAAAAACTCGATAATCAAAACACACTAGATAAAACAAGTATTACTTTTTTTTTAATTTTCTAAAATACGCGTTTTTTCCAATAATTTTTCGTTTTCTTGAAAAATTCATGTTACTCGACCAAGTATTATTTTTTGATGAAAACCTTCTGCTTTTTTAGAGGTACAGACTGACACTACGGAATATCATGGAGTTATTCATTAATTCCGCAGAAATATCACTTCCTATCGACTAGATTCAAATAAAAAGTCGAAATATGCCAGAGGTAGACTAGTTGACCAAAAACTGGGTTCTTTGTCAATATTCTTTAGTTGAAATATTCTTCCGTATTTTTCTTTATATAGTGCGCTCATCATTGCATTATAAATACCACTATGAAGTTTTCTAAAACTGTTTCACTAGCAAGAAGAAACGCAAACTAATTTGAATACAAGTTCTTTCAAAGTTGATATCAATGCTTGCTAGAAGTATTCTTAGTAATAATTGCTTTTTTCTATCTGTATGTGATTCATTTTTTATGATTAATTGTAGAGCATTCAACGCTGAATTTTTAGGTAAAAAGGTCAGCCCGAAACTATGAAAGCTGAAAGGAACATTGAGACAGCCATTTATTTTGACGCACCAGTTATTTTCGATTCATAATGAAAAAAATACAACAAGTCGGTCCGGGTGGACCGAAGAAATACGTGGCCCGCCCGGCCCGGTGAAAATTTCCAAACGGTCCGGGTCGGGCGACCCGTTGCGACCCCTGGTAGCTATGACATTGAAGCCTAACAGAAAAATCGGTGCATTTGTTCCATTAGAAAGAGATAATTTTAAAAATTACATTAAAGCAAAGATCATTAGAAATAAGATTATCTGAAATTCAAAATTAGAATATATCAACAGATTATTGTTTGGATTGAAGATAGAAAAACAAACTATACATATTTGTTGTGAACATCACTTTGTATGAAGGTTTTCCTATATTACCTATCGATAAATAACATTTATTTTAGATAATAATGAGAATCACCGGTAGTGCCAAGTCAAAATCAAGCAGCTGTTTTAGCTAAAATGTTGGGAAAAGAGTCTTTTTGTCTACGATCACATTTTGAAAACTACGGTATCATGTAAAAAGACAGAAGTAATCAAAATATCATTAAAGGTTAAGCTACCGTTTGACATGAGCGAATCTTCCGTTATTGTAATTATAGAGCTAAAAAGTATGCTCTTCAAGTGAACGTCAAAAATAACTGATGAGTGCATTGTCAAGCGCTGAGTAAGTTACTTTAATGTTTTTAACGGTGAGTCACTGTAGGACAAAAAAAAAGAATCACACCACTGTAAAGTGTTTTGTCTTAGTCACAAAAAAAATTGGAAATATTTTATTTCGAATAAGAAATTTTCCGTGAAAAAGAGCTTTTGTGAGAGGCACCGATCAAATGAGTGTATTACCATTACTTGTATCCTTGCAGATTAGTCTCAGTTTGACTAAATGAAATGAAATTTCCAGTAAAACTAAAACTTTTATATATCTTACTGCATTATAAGATAGTGTGTATTGTGGCATTCAATTAATCAGTTATGAGAAGTTGAAACTCAAAAATGGGTGCTTGCGTTACCTGTGGACAGGCCGATATCTATCCTTATCATGTGATATTCACACACATCTCGTTTCAACGTTAGCAATTATATGTGTACCATACAATCAAGTCAATAGACTGAAAGACAACCGTTGGATTGTTTCTATAATTGATGACGTATAACTATATTGAAGGTAGAAGATCTCAATATCTTGCATTTACCAACAACTCGTGCATTTCTTTATGGGGATTGATTCTAATTACGATGACAAGAAAAAAGACTGCAGCTAAAGATTTTACTAATTTCAACTCAATGAACGATAATGATAAGAAACGAAAGAGCAGAATTGAAAAAAAAATATAACGCAAAATCGATTGTAAAATGTCACACATTTTATTTCAAAACCCGATACACGCTGGAAAACACATCCTAGATTAATGTTTGATTGGAAATATGTTTTTTCGGTTACCAAATTGCTGCTTTTGTGTTTGATAGGTAATTATGATGATTTCAAAAGGCATGAAAATAAAATTTGTGTCTTTCTTTTAAAAAATCTTTCGTTCTGCAGTGAAATATCAGAAATACAATTTCTTTGTCAATCACTATAATTAGTATTACTCATTCAAGTTTAAATAAAACTCACATTGAAAATACACCAGAATTAAATTTCTACATTTGTATACAGTATTAATTGCATTTCTAAAGATAAGACGGTACGATCAAATCTATCACCTATATTAAAATCATGTTTGTGAAACAATATGTATGGATCAATTCAGGACCGACGCACTAACCAATTCTAATCCACTGTAATGAGTCGAGATATGTCTGATTTATGATTTTAACGACAGAACACTCTCGTCTCATATAACAGTGGACCAGCAGGTTTCCATCTCGTCAACCATCGAATTCTCTCTACGAACATCTCAAGCACGACTGTTAGGTACGTACTCGAGAAAGCTTCTGAAACTAATAAGAAGATTGCGTAGCCGCTTTGTCAAGAACCGATGAGGATCCGAAATGGTCCCGATGATCCGGAAAAGAAAGAAGAATAGAAAGATAATGGATGCAGTGCCCGTCCAGTGATCCAAGACAAATCTTGAAAGACCATCGAGTCGACTGGAGGCACTGCTTACTGTTATTTGACTCCTATGATATTACAATTACAGTAAGTAGGCGGCATCGAACTTGATGGCTGTTCGTTAAAAGAAGCAGCCTATAAACATAATGTTGCTTAGAAATCGTTGAGAAAGCTTTATAAACTGTACAATAACTCAGTCTTTTATAGTCAGTTGAAAAAAGATGTTGCACAACCAACAACCAACACTCAACAAACAAATTCAAGTCAATTTCATCAGGCAGTTGCTGTCGTTGCACGATTGGTCGATGAAATGTTTCATTAGATAAACAAAAAATTGTTTTTGTGTTTAGTTAGTCCAAGTTCGGCGAATTGTTTTTCGCCAGCTATTACTTCCGCGGACGATTATTGTTTTCGCCGAATAAAATTTTAACCGAAAAATATCGAATCAAATCTGATCTATTCTAGACGTAGAATTTTATCCCAACTAACTAGTTTAATAATGGCTCGATTGATTACCCTCATCGAAGTTGGTAGCCATCTGGCATTGTAATCAACACTCACACTAATGAAGGATTACAAATAAATTGACATTTTAAAACTACTATTATCGAATTTTGAGACTGTTGTTTTTCCAAGTGTTGGACTGAAATCTGCTATTTATAAATCAAACAAAATATTATTTTATCATCTCTCGTAATCCTAAAAGTTATTTGAGTATCACCTACATGTTCTATCGTATATCTTTACGAAAAAAAATCTATCAAGGAATAAATCTCATTGAATATTTATCGTTCATTTCTAGTAATATTTTATATATCCCGCTGGATCTTTCTTTTGTTAATAGACACAAGCACGTCGTCGAACATTTGTGATATCATCGAATTTTCAGTTTTACCTTCAAATATATCGTGTAAAGCAATAGTCTGACGAAGAAATCACAGAAACTAAAACATCATATTTGAGCATTATACTCTGCGTTCGCTATGATACATTACAGAATTAAAATTGTCGAACAGCTAGAACCAACCGGATACTATCAGTACAAAAATGATCACGAGTAAACCGAGTTTGACATGTACAAGAAAGATGTGTGGTCCTCTTAGATTGACTTCGTTCTTAACACTTGGCTATTTTTGCTTGCGAAATTCTCTCTCAACAAAGCATAAATACGAAGAATTTCGTCAACATATAATTATACTTCCGATCTTTGTTTGCTGATTGATTTTTAATACTTGGAGAAATCAACAAAAAACTCACATCGATTGTAAATCTTTGAAGATGTCGTACTTTGACATTGTCAATTAAACTCATTTCGTATGATATCATTCGACAAATGTTTTCTGACAATCAAAACGACTCAACGGAAAACATTCTGTTCCATTTCAAGAATGCTATCTAGGAAATGTATATATGAATGGTCAATTACAATGATCCACTTGAAAAGAGTTAATGCCTGTTCTCATTTTTGATTGGATAATGAACGTCACATTGGCAGAGCAATATTTCAATAGCTGGAAAGAATTCTGATTTTAGTTAAAATTTATTCTAAATCCATCTACAAATGGCTTTTCAAACGAAATCGAATAAACCCATAGCCGAGCCATTGCATTTTCATACAGTTCATGGCGATCAAATAAGATTGAGCGACAATAATTCTCGAGCAACTCGTGATCGATTGAACAACACATTATTATTCACAAATCGACCTATATTAGCAAATGAAATAGTTGAACTGTACATTGAAGAATTATCAACTGAGTTTTATGGACTTATTCGTATTGGTTTAACAACCATTGATCCTGGTTCATTTACACAACAAACTTTACCGAAGACGATGCCAGCAAGTGATAATCGTGATTGGTTCGTACCATCACCACGTTCTCCACCGAATATTATGAAAAATAAAACGATATATTTGAAATATACAACTGAGGGCGATGTAAGTATTCTTGTTTCACTGAACCGAAATTTCTCCGATGAAATCAAGAAACAAATTAAACGAAATTCTTATGCAAGTTAGTTTGATCGTGTAGAAAGACAGGAAATATTTTATTTATATAAAAGAAACTTCTATGCACGTAAAATATAATATCGTAACACTTAAAAAAAGAATGAGAAAATGTGATTGAGAGAATTCGATTTTTTTCCATTGAAATCACGTGTAAAATAGATCATCGATTGCACATAATGTTGCATCATAATTTTGAATAGTTCAAGACTAAAACGGGGAATTTCAGTCTTTACATAGTATTCAATTTTCCGATCAATTTCAATTTTAAACTAGTGAATTTCTTGTTTTTTTTAGATACTTATTGACTATGACGGTACCGGTTTTATTAAATACTTAACTGTACCTCCCATAACAAAAGATATTTGGTGTGCACTTGATCTAAATGGCGTTGTTGCCCAAATACGTCTGACTCAATCTGAAGTAAATGTTCTAGCAAATTCTGTCGATCGAGCAAGAGCACGCTACCTTCAATATACAAATAATCGCAAGAAAGAAAATGCATCTATTTACTACAGTGGCGAATTAGCACCTGGTTTTGTTACGATGAGCGATTGTGATGAAAATTCTGAAATCTCAGAAAATATCGCTGTAAAAAAGAAGTCAACAGCAGCAATAGTGATTAATGAAATGCTTAAACGATCTATGTGTATCGTTTTGCAAATAATCGATATGGATCATACATTATCAACATATTTAACGATTCGTTGCTTAACTGAAGGACGAACATCGAATGAACATACTAAATTAATTGATAATACATTTGATTATGTAACACTAGGTGATGAGATAGGCTTGCGTGTACTACCTGATGGATGTATAACATTTTCATGCGATAATCGTCATGTTAAACCTTTATTCAACATAGATCTAACGGTTAACGACAACCCTGCTGTACAACAAACATCGTATAATTTGGAATTTATTATGAATGGACGCGTAACTGGACTTCGATTAGTTGGAATTTATCGACCTACCGAAGCAGAAGCACGAACTCTTCCGCCAGCCATTGGCGGTGGGTGTCAAGCTACTGTCATACATAGAATATGTCCATATGGCTTGTCAGGTCTTCTATTACCCTGTAAACATTTATGTGTTTGTTATGAATGTGGCAAAGCTCTTATCGATAGGCATTCATGCCCAAATATTAAATGTCGTAAGCCGGTCAAAGGATGTATTAAAGTATATAAGGATTAATCAGCATTGTTTTCGTGCTTCATTTAATACTATTTTTTAAACGTATTTTTTTTTTCTTCGTTTTTCTTGATAATGGCTTGTGTGTTCGCAAGTGAAATTGATGATAATAAATTTAAAAAAAAAACATATTTTAAGTGTTAAATGAAATTGAAAAGAAATGCCCGTCAACAAGTAATTTAGTTTTAGTTGTCACCGATAATAATTCGATATAAAACAAAGACAATCGAATAACGAAATAATTTAATCAAAAAACATAAGAGGAAGACAAATAAAAAAATTGATTATATTCTTTACAATCGAAAGTGTTTTCGTGTGACGGAAAACAAACACACCGGTCTTAATGAGTATGAAAGAAATTTTTTGGAAATGGAAGCTAGAGTTTGATCTCTCTTTGAGATATTCGCTTTCGCTATATGACGTTCTCATGGAGATAACTGTTCAAAAGAACAATTTCTCAACAAGCTACTAATTAATTTAAAAGGCACATAGAATGTATAATAACAGATCGAATGCTATAATTTCAGTATTTCACACGTCAAACTATCATCTCCGTAATACAATCACAGTAGATAAGACTTGCTCTAGAGGTCTCTTAGCTTCTTATTGAAAATTAGTAGCTAAGTGTTAGCGATTCCTGTGCCTTCTTGATGTTAATAACGAATGAGTACCATAACGATGGAACTAACTTTATTATGGAAGAAAGAGGAGTATATATAGATGGAATATGTGTCAGGGAATGAGAGTTAGAATGAACACATTGTGACGAACGAAGTGAGCCAAGGAATGTAAACATATGACAGTAACACTAAGAATGGTCACATTTATATAGAAACCTTCAACATGACTCACTTTCATAATAAAAGACTCATAAAAATGCGGGACAGATCACATTTCATAATAAATAAATACTGGAAAAGTTTTATCATCACCTTAGTTTTTCACACATTCCTCATACCAGCTTATAATTGCAAAGCACCCCAAGATAGTACCGAGATTATATTGATACATTATTTTCAGACTCAAATATTATATTTTTCGTTTCAGTCTTCATGCATACTGCTCTATGGAAATAACTGCTGTTGGCGCTTTTAAGACAGCGGCGAAAACTCTTGGATTAGAGTTTTGATTAGGCTATTTCAAAGAAATTTTCAAAGCATTTGTCTGCTTGGATAATGTTAGAGGCCAAAGCAAACACTTAATGAGATGCTGTAATAGAGTGCAAATATATCAATAATTCTTATTGAAAATCATGCAGGCACACAATTAGTGTAGATCAGTATGTATGCGCCGGTTGCTATTTTTATAAAGTACTGAACAAAAGTAAGAAAAAACCCCGCTGTTGAATTTCTCAATAATAAATTTATGAGATGTTGTTCTAGAAAAGACAAATATCAGGTAATCAAGCAAAAATTGCCAAAGAGCTAAACTTTCATTACACTCCAATGGGAATTTTTATGTTTCGATTATCTTAAAGCAATGTTAAAGGTTCAAAAATATCATAAAATGTCCTGTGAAAATTTTCATGTAAAGTACCATGCTCCACCTCTTCAATAGTAGTTTTTCTGAATATACGTTGCTACCACGTCAATGACGTTATACTTAAGAAAACGAATATTCCAAACAGATATCTATTCATTGATTTAATTCGAAAACAAAAAACAATGTTGTTCATAATTCAACTGTTCAAATAAATAAAATAATCATAATAACACTAAACAACCAACTCTAGAATCATATGATCAATGCAATAATAGCCAATTAACGGGGCAAGATTCATTATTCTAACTATCCTTTTTACGATAAGTAAAAAAGATTCGTTCATTATAATTATTGCCTATTTGTTCTTGAAAGCATATTTTGTTAATTGAAGGAATTTTGTATGACAATGCAATTTTACAAACGTACTTTTTAACATGACTTTCTCAACGAACGCTTTAGTCAGATATCAACTGAACATATGCCTTCGCTCTGCTTCGTTTGCCGCATGCCGTAGTACTAAGTTATTGATGTAGATGCTGGCATATTCAAGGGGTTTCATATTACTTATAGGCAGTATGAAGTCATTTTTTGTTGCAATTATCTAAGTAAAACAGTTGCTCACACTACCTTTTCCAAGAATCTTGAAAAAAGAACTCAAATATATTATAACTAGAGGCCCCTGTGAAGGTTTAGACTCAATGGGGAAAACCAGGACTACTGGAGTGGCTACTCCCATTGTACTATCCTGTTCTTCCACTGTACCCTCTGTACCTCCACTGCGCTCTCCTGTACTTCCACTATACTCTCCTGTACCTTCACTGTGCTGCCCTGTATTCCCCTGTACTATTCTGTACGTTCACTTTACTCCCATGTACTTTCACTGTGCCTCCACTGCGCTCCCCTGTACCTCCACAGTGGAGGCTCCACTGTTCTCCCCTGTATATCCACTGTACTTCCTGTGCTTTCACTGTACTGCCTTTGTACTGCGAGAGTACGGGTTTCCCCCCTTGATTGAACTTCAATATTATCGGAAAAATTTAATATTATAGGAGAAATTGATTTAATTTACATAAGAAGTTCCTAAATGAAAAATATAATACAGATGGCAGACATATATATGCATAATGCATGGATATATACGACGAATATCTATATACATAATGGATGAACATATACGGCGTGCATATATAATTACGATCAAGGAAACTCATCGATTTTGGTGCCACAATTACCTGAAACTCAAAGTACAGTCGTAAAATTTGAATTAATGACTCTAGGCAGTTGAATTCTAGATTTCTCATCCATTTCATTAGTGATTGGCAATGCAATACAAACATTATATTCAGAACAAGTTGACAACTCGTCTAATGAGCTTATGGAAAACAAACTTAGCAACTTAATGCACTTTTTTTAGATGTTGCATATGATGCTGTTCCTGATCAATGTAATTGGAATGATACTGGAATCAAATTATTTGAAAACAGTCAGTCCACTTGAAGAAAAATATATGCATTTTTCTTATCTCACTTTCTAGATGAAAATTTATATGATCCTTTCAATTCTTCGATTGAATTAGTGCATCAACCGCACACATCTTCTCGATTAAATCAATCATCATCAACAACAATATCTGATCGATCGGCTAACAGAACAACCGATAATTCTCGAAATAGTTCTTTCGAAGTGCTTACCAATGTTATTAGCAACTTTGTGACTCGATCATTTTCATCACTGAGTAAAAAACGAAAATTTATAATTGAACGACCACACGGTGAAAGTTTAACGTCAATGGATGCTATTTATAAAATCAATCAAAAAGAAAAAACAAGAAATCCACCTCGGCTGCTTCAAAGGAAGCAACAAAAACCAGGAAAACGCCGGCGAAACGGTATAACATTCATGAAAGTGTTACAAGAGTGTGTTTTGATAGAAACATAAACCTAGCAATGCCACTAATCAAGTTGAATAAAATCGCTACTGAATATAAATTAATGAGAAAAGAATGCATAAAAATACCAATAAGAATAAACGCACTTGATTTCTTTCATTTTTTTCTTTTTCAGTGGGCCAAAAACACTTACCAAACCCACGTTTGAGACATTCGACGCCGAAGAGGCTTCCAATGATACAAATGCAAATGTTATGTCAATGATTTCTTGTCACTCGAATGTTCCATATAGACCATTCCCAATGCCTTATTCTACTCAAATCCATGCACCTTATGGTTATAATCAATCCTTAAAAGGTTTCTATTCATATGCTCAACCGCCCATTACATGTCATCGTTGCAATCAAGAAATTCTCAATGGATCCTATGCCAAGTGCACAACATGCATTAAGGTTTGTTGTGCTAATTGTTCTCAGCTATTCTACAGCTTATCTACTGCAAATTTCACATGCGAACAGTGTTCTCGTCAATCTTATCTTGATCTCACGGCAAAAATTCGAAAGTAATATAACTTTTATTAGTTTTAATGTATATTTTATGAAAATAAATTGCACAAAATGAGTATTTTTTTAAATAAATTGTACGAAATGAATATTTCTTTCTTATTCCTATTCATAGGAGAAGAAAAGTAGTCTAGAGTAGTAGAGATTGATGAGCTGAAAATCTTTGGTCATAGAGAGTAAGTCGAAAAAACATCATTAAAGAATAGAAAATTTCAATTTTATGAGATCTAGCAAAAATAGTTTATTTTCTAGATTCACCCCATATGGGGCGAATCAATAAAAAAAATTATCTTGATGCTTTCAGAAGAAGATCTAGTGTTTGAAAATATTGGAGATTCATTGAATAAAACTGGCATACGTTTGTAGAGAAATAATTAAGCTACACATTAATGAAAAAATGAACAAAATCGGATAAAAAATAGATGAGAAACTTTAATTTTTATGATGATGTTGAAATTCAATGAAATTCTAGATTCGCCCCANTATATGATGATTAATTCTTTATTCACCCCAAGGTGGGGCAAATCTAGAACGCTGTTAGGGCTCTTGGGAAAAGTAGCGTAGAGTCTGTCTCCAACAAAATTTTGAAAAACTGAAAACACAAAATTAAAGAAAAATGTTTGCTCTACATGTTTTGTGAAGAAAAAATTTTTTTTCTATCGTCTAAAATAAAAAAGATATTGAGCGTGAAAGACAAAAGTGCAAAATACTTTCTAGATTCGAACCGCATGACTCTACTCCTTCGGATTCTTAGATATAATGTCCTTGTTTTTCCTTCTTGTAGATAAATCTTTCCTCACTATTCATTAAGCACATTCTATGAGTGGAATGGTTGTGTATCATTCTAGATGTAATGAATAGCGCTTGTGTCACGTTCGTACAATTAACATTTTAACATATATTCATCTTGCATATCCAACCGCTTACACTAGTTCGTTTTGGTATAACAACTCCTTTAAAATTCCTACAACAGTTCAAGAGTACAACATGTCCGACAAGCAAACTGTTTCTTTTCAAAGCACTGAAATTTCCTGGCCACGACCTCTTCGCTTTTGGCTTTTGATTACTTTCGACATTCCATCGATTATATGTTCGTTCTTTGTTCTTTATCATCTACTATCTAGTCGAACCCTACGTCATGGTTTACACAATCATACAATCATTATTTTACTTCTATTGGCACTTGTCGTCCAACTAACTGATATTCCATTGTACTTAGATTTTATTCTAAAAGGTAGAGTCGAACCACAAACTTCAAGTCGCTGCCTACTATGGTGGTTAGTAGATCTTGGTTTCTACAATACGGTTGCAATCGTTCTTGCATGGGCCTCTATTGAACGTCATATTCTTATATTTCATGCTCAATGGCTTTCAAGTAAAAGGCAATGTTTCTTTTTTCATTATATTCCATTGATTACGCTTCTTATGTATGCGACCATTTACTATACGGTCGTCATATTTTTCCCACCATGTAAAAATACATATGATTATACATTACCTGTATGTTCTGCTACTCCCTGTTATCTTCTTGATCCAGTACTTGGAATATGGGAAATGGGCATCCATGGTTGTTTATGTACACTAATTATTGCATTTTTCAATATAGCTCTCCTGATTCGCGTTGTTCTGTATGCAAAGCGTTGTCGTCAAATATTTCACTGGAAGAAATATCATAAGATGACAAGTCAAATCCTCTTGATTTCAATCCTTTATTTACTATTTAATTTACCTATTATGATTATATGGGTGGCTAGAAATTGTGGACTGCCAGGTGATGTCGGTGTTGAAGAACAACTTGTCGCATTTTTTCTCACTTATTGGGTCATGCTTCTGTTACCGATGATCTCATTTTTTTCTCTACCTCATCTCAAGAAGAATCTTATGAGATTAGTATGCAAACGAAAAACTCATCAAGCAATTGTATTCCCTTTGAAGATAACCCCAAATACAGCACCCGATGTTCATAATACTATGAACCACACGAAATGACAAAAAAAAATTTCGGATTGTTCAAATCATTTTTACCGTTTCGCTCTCTCGTTGTGTTTAATGCGAATACTATATCAAGAAGGATTACTCAGTGTTCTCTGGAACACTAACGAAAACATAAACATAGAATATTAATCTTGATTGTTAAACAAAATCACACGCTGATATAAATATAAAATTTATTTTGTTTTCCCGCCTTCGTTAATTTCCGTGGCAAGAAAAAAGCAGGTCACTTAATTTTTTCAATTATGTCATCGTACTCTTGCTGTTTAGACTTACGCTTATATCACATAAAAGAAGTTAGATTACTTGACTTCTACTCAAAATTGCAGCGCTATTGATGCAAAACTTGTGGAGGAAATTACAAATATGTAATTACCAGTGAAACGAAAATTTTTCTTATTTTCTGTTTTTACTTTTATTAGCGATATAAATATCAACTTAAAGAACAATAGCGAGGTGAAATAGCCGAGAAAATAATCATCTGTTTTTTTCTGTCTATGGAAATTTGTATATATTTAATTTAATTATCAATAAAAATAAAATTGAAATATCTTACAGTTTAGATCAACAAGTAACAAGCACGACTATGAGTTATTTTTAAACTCCTTCGAAGGTAGACTTCATCTACTTTAATTGCCAATTTCATAAATTAAACGTCCGAGGGCTACTGATATAATCTTATTAAAGATAGAGTACGGAAACAATATATGTATTCACGAACGAATCGTGTTATTCCAGGATTAGAATTATTCTTGAGCTGAAAAACATAATTCATAAAATAAAAATGCTGACTTTGCTATAAAATACGATGTTATTGGCGTCATGGCTGTAAAAAGAACATAATGAACGAATCATTTCAAGTGTGAATATCAGAACTCATGATGAATATGAATAAGACTATTGCCATCACCGTAGTTTGGCAAAGAAATATGTTATGTTCACACGGATAAGACATGATAAATTTCATAAAGCTCCTGTAGCATAGACAACACGCGCAAGTAATACGAGATTGATCCGGCATTATTTTTTCAATTAGAAATCTTCTGTTTCAAACGTAAGAATATTAATCATATTCTTGGTACTTTTAATAGGATCATAGTAAATTTTGCTCTTTGCTTTTTAACATTATTATGAGGATATAAAGTAAATGTCGGCGCGAATGATTGATCCTTGAATCAATTCTTTCCAATAGAGTTATCAGTGATGTAATAACATTTGTATTGAATTTTTCTCTGCAAAATTCCCTTCGCACTATTTTGCATATTGTTTTAATCCAAACCTTCTAAGTTGATTCAATGAAAATATCTTGATCGATACGAAAAATCTGTTTCTAACATAAACAAAGGAGCTATACGATCATCTCAAATCAAACTAACCTTTCTTTTTCTCTTTTCTTTATTAGTCAAAATAAAAAAATATACAATTGAAACCTACAAAAAAGAAACTTCTTTGATGAATCTTTTCATTTGTATGACATCCAATATAATAACATTGTTTGTTTCTAATGATTTACACCATATAAACTTCAATATTTCTATCGTAAAACATTGTTTAGTAGTAACGCTAACAAATTTATTATCTGTAAATTTATTTTCGTTCAAAAAACCACAGTAATATGATATCAAACGCATACAGAAAATAGAATAGGCGGCAAACATGTTGGATAATTTTATGAAGAAATAAAATTTTAAAAGTTCGGCAGCATATCCTGCACTTTCAAGTATTAAAAGTTAACAAAAAATAGGTGTCTTGATGGATAATATATTTCATGAATTTTTTTTCAATTGGACTTTGTTGGGTTTCTTGTGCATCGCGAACAACAAATCAATAGTTTGTATTTTTTTTCTCCATATATCTGAGACAACCAGCAGCGTGTTTGTGAATCCAAGAGAGAACGAAAAACAAAGAGCGAGAGAGAATGGGATCGAATAACACAATTTAATGAAAATCTACTTCGTTATTTTTAATAAGCAACATATTTTTTTTATTTCCATTGACAATGCAACAAATGAAATTTCGTGACAGTTTCGTTCTCTTTTTATTCGTAAGTATTACGTGAATTTAAACAAGAATATTTCTTTATCTATTTTTTCTGTTTAAATTAATAGTTACTATTATTTGATGTTGTTCAATCATCATCTGTATCTGATTTATGTTCTGGTACACCTTCGTGCAATTGTACGCTTACAAATAATACCTATTTAGATATTGTTTGCAGTTCGATACCTACTTTTGCTACACTGCCTGTACTTAATGATGCAACACTTCAAGCAGGAGTTACTGAATTACATCTTAGTTCATCGACTGTTGATACTCATGGTCCGTTGACAAGGTTACCAACAAATATTTGTTCATCATATTCAAATGTTGCTGTACTTGATCTATCATGGAATAATATAACGGGCTCATTAAATATGTCTGAACTTAATTGTTTGGGTACAAAATTAATTTATCTTGATTTTTCAAATAATTATATAAGCGATACTGATTTGAATTTTTTAAGAGTAAATAATCAAATGCAATCAATAAATCTCGCTCTAAACAATCTAATAAAAATGCCTACCATTAATCCGGATACGTTTGTGAATTTTCCCACAACGTTTGTCCTAATGAATTTCAGTTATAATCAAATAAAAAATATTGATCTTTGGCCTCTATTTGTTAAAAATCGTAAGTAATGACTTTTTTATTTTGTCTTTTGTCAATCATAGTTTTTCATTTTAGAAAATTCTATGATCATTGATATGAGTAATAATGTAATTCAAAATTATACAAATGATATTCCTATCTATGTTAACCAATTTACTGCAACGGCAGATCCGCGTACTTTTAATTTAAAAAATAACCAAATTGAACGTCTATCTGATCTTGTACTTGAACAATATGGTGCATGTCCAACAATTAATACAACAAGTACAGCTTATTTTCTTGTTGCTGTTTCAAATATGTTATTAACAAATAATAATTTAACATGTGATTGTGAATCGTACAATTTTATACAATTTATTGCGAATAATAAAGATGATTTCCCACAGTTAACAAATGGTGTAGCTTTATTAACACAAGCAATGTGCTTAGAGCCATCCTCAATGGTAGGGCAACAATATATTTTTTCAAATTTTAGCGCAGGAGGTGCATGCGCAAATTATACATTGCCAAACCAAACAAATATTTTTTGTTCTGTCTATCCAAATGATACAGCATCAACTATAGCACCACCAACCTATTGGACGCCAACAACAACAATAGCAACAACGCTAATTAATCCCAATGCCACAACAAGTAGTTCAGGTGGAAATGGTTCTTCAGTGGTAAATTAGTTTTGAGTTACTTTCTACGTATTTCGATATGTTCTTTTTTTTTCTCTTCAGAATGGTGGTACCAATGGCTCGTCGAATTTGTCATCACCAACATGGTACATTATTTTAGGCGTTGTACTTGGCCTTGCATTCATAGTCTTTTTACTTGTACTCGCTGGTTATATATATCGTGATAGATTATTTCCACAAAAGTATGGTTCAAAATTATCAAATAATGGTAGTAGTCATCGACATAGTGACGCATCAGTATGTAGAATCGATCCTTCGACACTATAAATTTTGGAAATACAATTTTTTGTTTTTACATCATAGGATTATCATGGTATGCATTCAGAACGTACATCACCAAGTGTTGAGTACTATCATTTTGAATAGAAATTACGAAGTTTCAAAAGAATAATCTATTTTGAAGTATTTTTTCGAATGACAGAAAATAGAATAATTAATAGAGAACTTTGTAGGGTGTGTATTTTTCTCCCTCGTTGTGCAAAAAACTTCTGTTTCGAATTGTTCTTCAACGAGGGCGGTACCGAAAATTAAAAATCAAATCTCATAGGTTTAATTTGAAATGAAATCAAAACGAGTCTATTTTGACCTTCGTTATAATTTGTTGTTCTCGTGTTAAAAATAGTTTTGATTCGCTTAAAAATAAAGTACAAAATCATCTTTTTGGTTTCTGAGTTAACGATTATTATTCATTTAGGTTGGAACCATCCAGAACAAGAAACTCAGACATGTTTTCAAATTGATCGTAAAAATCCATCGAGCGGCGTAAAACGAGATACAAAACGACTTAGAAAAGCTTCTAGCCTTCACAGTTCAGATCACAATAGAACATTAGCGACATCGGTTCCAACCGATGCAGGAACAAATACAACAACTGTTGTTAAAGGCATACCAATACCGGCGAAAGCAAATAAAATTCCATCAATTCTCTCCGCTAACAATGGTACAGTACCTTCTACAAGCGCATCTGAATTAAACGTTACAGCAATACCATTGGCCCCATCAAAACGAGCTAAACTATTGCCACAAGTTAAAAGTGGAATCTATGTTGATACAATCAATAATAATTTATTGAATACATCAGCTAGTGCACTCGTATCCAATCAACGACAACGACGTCGTAGTTCTATGTGGTTTCGTGGACAACAACAAAATTCTATAACACCAATACCTTCACGACCGCACTCTATGATTGCGCGAAAGACTGTTTTCGATCATGAAGATACTTATAGTGATGACGTATCTTCTATTCCAACCGTAGAAGTTTTATCTAGTAGACCACCGAAACCTTTACGAGCATTGCCATTACTTAATATTACTGTTATACCTGGCTGGGTTGACAATAATTCTGATTAGAATTGATTGTGAAAATTTTTCATTGAGAAGTCTTTGTTTCCCTATTTTGTTTGGTTTTTATTTGTGTAATATTATTGAATATATATTTTATGTTTGTATACTGAATGAATGCAAATCTTTTCTCAAGGCGAATTCTCCCATTAAAAAAAAAACTAACTATTACATTATTCAACCTGGACAACAAACAATCACGTATTTTGAATGTATGTTTGTTGAAATATCATTATATTTCATAAATTTGAGTAACCGTTTATAATCAAACAATAAAAAAAAATCAAACTTTTGATCATTCAATTTTCTACGAAATCTTTTCAAATTAACTTCGAATGATGGTCCTTTTTTTTAAATAAATCTTGAATGATACGATAATAGGTATAAGAAAACAAATTTAAATGGAAAAATAAATAAAAAAATTAGAATAGTTAATAGTATTAAAAAAAAAGGTAAAATATGCAAATATTCTAGAACAAAACAAACAATATGAGTTTTTTTAGTTAGTTAAGTAAATAAAATAGTTCAAGTAAAATGTCCAAGACCACTTTGTCGAAGTATATTCATTGCCTGAGGACTACTACCATCTAAAACTTCAGTATGATTGAAATTATTTCCATAGTTTGTTGCCGTTGGTTGTGCTTGATAATTTGCATGAGATTGCGCACCATAATTTTGACCACCCTGTTGAGCCCATTGTTGAAATTCTTGTCGACTGATTGAACCATCACGATTAGTATCAACTTGATTGAATATTGCTTTGACAACATCAAATTGGGATCCACCTCCACCGGCAGCACCACCTGCCGATTCTGCAGCACTAAAATCATCAGGTAATTCCATACCAGCATTATATGCTTCAATTGCTCCGTAATCAATATTTAAAGCAACATCTTTAAAATCATCAGCACCAAATATTTGATGAATACTTGGCTGAGCTGAAGTTTGATTTACAAATCTTAAGATATACAAAAGTTATGTGTTTACTTTTTACGCTTAGTTGCAAAAATATACTGTGCTTGTTGTTGTTGATGATAAAATTGTCCACTAGTTTGTTGTTGATATTGAGGTCTTTGTTGGTTTGCGCCACTATTTAGATTCGTACTGGTTTGATTGGTGGGTATAGTTCTAGTATTATTAACTTGACTTTGGTGCTGATAGGAAACACTACTTGGACTTGACAATGAGCCATCAGTATAGGATGAAGTTGAACCACCTAAAAAAATGAAAAAACTTTTGATAAAACAATTTCTATATATAATAAAGTCTATCTAGAAATTCGTTTTTAATTACTATAAGGGCTAACATCAGATTGAACTGGACGCTGTTGAGATTGTTGTTGTGCTGATTTAACATCGATTTGAATGGGTTTATTGACATCAGTCGACGTATTGCTTGCTACTTGTTTTTGTTGTGAGTTAGTTGTAGTAGGCTGAACAGTAGAAGTAGTTTTAGTACTTCTGCTGTCACCTGATTGAATACTAACTGTATCGAATGATTTTTGAGTGGAACGTGCTGATCTATGACTAATCGTTGGTGAACCACTACCCACTGTGTTTGTCTCAGTAGCTGTATTACTAACAATACTTTTCGCCACCGACCCTCCACGCTGGAATGTGTCCGTATTTTTTACACTTTTTGATTCTTCTGAAGCATCTCGAAAGCGTGATGATACTTCACCGTCCGACGATCCTGATGATGATGATGTTGATTCACGACGAACTGACGACATTATTTAAAATAATAATAGTATTTCAACAAGGCAAATGTTTCGTATTCTATTTGTAAGGTCAAATCAATGCTCAAATAGTATCAGTTGCTATTGTGGC
This sequence comes from Rotaria magnacalcarata, assembly GCA_900239745.1. NCBI lineage: Eukaryota > Metazoa > Rotifera > Eurotatoria > Philodinida > Philodinidae > Rotaria > Rotaria magnacalcarata. The sequence goes on along the minus strand of OENM01000329.1, from coordinate 14,900 downwards.
TGAGAGAAGGAGACGAAAAACGAAACGAGGGTGTACTTGTGGGCTATATGATTATTGGAAACCAACCAAGTGTAACGACGAACAAGAGAAAAATAAAGATAGTATACAAAAAAAGACCAAGCTATGTGCATATTTTTATCAGCCAACATATACCTGCATTTCAAATTGCACATTAGTTTAACCATTTTTGTCAGCATGAAATAGATATAATTAGAAAAATGATTTGCAACGCACCCTCTGGCTATTTTCTTTTACTTTCTTATATTTAGCTTAGATTGTGAAGTGAAAGGTACACGTCTTTTTCTATATAATATGTATCGCTAGATGTCACAAACATCCGCTCGAAGTAAATGTGTTCGTATATTTGGCGTTATACTACGCAATTTGTAGTCTTTGTTCTGATATCAGCATTCTTTCTTGTTGGCTGATAAATATATATACACATAAAGGCACGTAGTAGTGCACATGAATATAATGTTATTTATTCATCCATCCATATTTCACCATTTTTAGTCCATGTATGTATATCCGACTCATGCTTTCATCGTTCTATTGATTAATATACTTAAAAGTGGCATAAGTAAAACACAATGCAGGAACTCTACTTTTCTACGTGGTGGCTGCTAAAAGAGTCTGCACTTTTTTTTATTCTGTTCTTTTTTGTCGACTCTTATTTAAACGAAAAAGCACAATTTTCTCTCATGAATCGTTGAGACGATATTAATAAGTACACTTTTTCTAACACAATGACTCATCGCAGACACTGTTATCTTATTCTGACGAAAGTAAGAATAACAGTCTAGTTAAATTATTTTATTTTTTACACGACTACTCTCTTGAAACACACTGCAAAACGCATAAGAAAATTTGTTTATTATATTTACTTTAGCAGAATTTTATTTCACTATTTGTGCTTCAGTTATTATTTCAGATACTTCAAAATTACATTCATATTTTTGTTATTCACACAATAAGAATGAAAACTCAACACGTATTAATCGGTTTATTTACCATCATTTTATTAGGTAAAGTGATCATTTTCATGATTTCAATTGATGTTTCTAACTAACAACACCATACTATGATATTTTCTATACGTTTATTATACTTTTTTTCTTCTTCTTTTATCTGACGTCATTACGCAAATGCTTCTTCTTTTCTATAGTCGTAGGAACATATAGTCGTGGTCCAATAAACCGCGGACTAGTCCTACGAGATGATGACGATCAATATTTGTCCATACAAATGACTTCGGGTCCATTGACAGCTGAAAACGACACTACTACTGCTACCAGTATTACTAGTACAGCAACATCAGTATCAACGAGTAAAAAATAACCCAGCTAAAAATGTTCAGCCTGCTCGCTATTTGTGGTTAATTGATTCGATTTTCTATTTAATTAATTGATTAATTATTTCATCGAATAATGAATTCAATTTTGATTTTGATTTATTTTCCATTCAGGCACTGCAACATCTGATAGTTCAACAACAACAACAACAACCACTGTGACTACAGTCACAACAACAACAACAACAACATCAACCACGGCAAAGTCAACAGACACAACAATCACAACAACAACTCAAACCGCAACATCAACTGCAACAACAGAATTGCCAACTTCAAGTATAACAGCAGTTACCACAGGCGCAACATCCACAGCTACCACTACAACTCCATCGAAGACGACAACAACTGCAGCGCCAGGTTTGATAAGATTTATTTTAGTTTTGTCAAAATATTAATATTCAATATTTCCTAGGTCGTAAATTCGATGGCCTTTCATTTATGGGCGGAATAATTCTTGCAGTTGGTGTCGGTGCACTCGCTTATCTAGTCGTACGTTATTTACGGCGCACTAATCGATTACGATATGGAACTCTAGCCTAAATACAAATTTCTATTTCAACGATTGAATTGGGCAAATATTTATTAGTATTTTTTTTCCTTCACATAGAAGGGAACATGTTCTATTGATTTGTGTGTTGTTTTCCTTTTTTTTTATATTACTTTACGTGTCAATATATGCCTGCAGAACAAGCTGATGTTGTGAACACGACTACTTTGGTCTCTCGTTGATTCTTTTTCTTGTTGATGTTATTCAAGAGATTGCTGCTGTGCTATTTAAATGTAAAGCATTTCTGCAAGAATGATGATAATAATATACATTATCTTGCAGGCATTATAATTATTTTTCTTTTCTTTTTTCAACGCTGAAAGTATAATTGTATTGTGTGCATTTCTTTTTTTTTTCGATACTTATATAATTTTATAACCTATTTTCGTTTTTTAATTTGTTTTTTTCTTTTAATAATGCCTATGTCATGAATATGTAAGAATGTCGATCAACCGAAAAAAGAAAACATTTGTTATGTGTGAAGTTTCTATTTCTTTGTTAAAAAAATAATCATCCTCGAGCAAAAGTACTTGAATATCAGAATTAGCTGCGAAATGGTATAAGCATATTAATTCAATCCTTTTCAAAATCATTCTGTTTCTCTCTCTCTCTCTGTCTCTCGTTTGCGTATTCAGCAAAAGGTTAAGCATATAAACTATGTTTACTATTCTTTCGATAACCCTGTGATACTCATTTTCTTTCTGTGTTGATAGAGTACTCAATGCTAACTCGTGCATTTAATTGATTATGTGTATAATGCACGAATCGCGTGCATCTTTGAAAGGTTTGATCTCTGCTTGAATTCATGTCTTTATCGATTTGCTCATCGTCCTTGATTGAAGGTGGCCTCATGCGGATAGACTGATGACGTTCAATAAGAAAAATAAAGCTAATTTATTAAAATCGTTAACTCAATCAAAATTTATCATTCGTTGGAGTAAAAATATATGAGTTATAGAACAAGGTGTTAATGACGAATACAAATTTAATTAAATATCTAGATATTGTTCAGTGTTAAAGACGAGATGAAGTGTCAATTGGAAAATGAGATAGTCCCTGAAGTATAACGAGATACGAATATGTTGCACATGTGTACATTACGCTTCATTTATCATATCATTTGCTGATATAGACTAGTAACTAGCCTATAAGAATGTATTATAAGACTATCGGGACTCATTACGTTTATATTGATGATTGGATTCTTTTGGACTTTTGTATATTAAATTTCGGGCAAGATAGGTAACTCTAAAGTGTCATCACTTGCATCCACGTTGGTCGTAAGTGCTCTCTTTTTATGAAACGATTTGTAAAAATAATTCCAACAGAAAAACAAATCCTAAAAGCCATTTATCACAAGTTTATTAAAACGAAAAAGAGATTTCTATTAATGCAAAAGTTAATATTTATCATAGAACTTACCTCTTCCGTAAATGTATATTGTCCTTTCTTTTTTAGATTAAGATAAAGAATTAGTTAAATACGTAAATTGAATTCTGTTTTTTTCCTGTTTTTGTTTTACAGATTTTCGAGTCAAATGCTCCGACCATACGAATTGATTTTAATTTTGTCCCAGTCTAAAATGAAATTCTAATACAATATGATGCCACGAGAATAAAAACAGCATCTATATAAAAAAAATTTACTTCAAATGATTGGATGAGCGTTCAAGAAAATTTTCTCTATCAGAAAAAGCAAACATGTTAATTATTTTTTCTTTCTTGGAATACTTGTTGATTTTTGTTGCTCACTTGAACAACATCTCAAGTGTGTATGTTCCATCCGATATCAGAAGATTGACGGTGGTGATGAGGATATAAAACAATTTGTCGTTTGTCAGGTTGTTCTCTTCTTTTTTCATCTCAACACTTCATGTCAATGCATCCAGTCTCTCGATTAAGTACAATGAATGAACAACACACTTCTTTAAAGTTTGATCTCTGCTTGAAATCATGTCACCGTCGATATGCGCATCGTCTCTGATTGAAGCTGTCCACATGTCATCACATGGCGGCAATGTGAGCACATTCAAAAAGAAAAATAATACTAATTTATTAGAATCTCAGTCTTTTGCTTTTCTTTCATATTAATATTCGCTGTTCGATAGTGCCTTTTTGCAGACACAAAAATCTAGTTAAAGAAAACAAGGTGTGGATGGCAAACACTAAGTTAATTGGAATGAGGTGTTGGTGCGTTTGAAACCAAAATGAGTGTGAGCAGAAGAATAATATTGTCCCTGAAGACTATTGTAACAGGTCATCTGTGCATCGTACGCTTCATTTTGCTTCCATATTATACTAGTTAATAGATCATTTTCTTTTTGTGTGTGCAGATAAACGTTTCAATAAAAACTGTAAAAAGTGTCAAGACTTTTCTTTCAAGAAAATCTTCCAGAGAAATTGATTTTTCCGCTGGTGAAAACTGAAACCGTCATTCTTGGAAATGCACAATCCGCCCGTGCCGATGTTGGATGTAATAGAAGTTTTCTGAGGACTGATACAGCAGCATCATTTGAATTGTTCTCTAAAGCATAGTGAGAAATTTGTTTCAGTTTTTATTTGAACATGGACAATTATTCAAATCTCAATTCCGATTTGACAAAACAAAAAGTAAATACTGCTATTCTAAATACCAGCGATCAATCTTGTTGATTATGTAAACTAATCGATTTTGTCTCAGTAACTGATCAAAATATACACCTGCATGTATACATTTCTCGTCATTGATCAATTGTGAATGTGAACATAGACATTCCACGTTGATCTGATTCTATTGTAATATCATTATTTCTAATCGTTTATCAAACAAAATTCTTTCTGTTTTTTCTCTCTTCATTATTATTCGAAACGAAACGATCATAATCATCATCATTTGTATCCGTTCTCCTATGGCATGTGTCGAACAAGAATTACAAAAAAAAAAAAAAAAAAAAAAAAAAACGTGATGAATAGAATGAATAAAAAGTCAATGATTTCCCACTGTGCTATAACACGCGACAATATAGTCGAAGAAGCAAAGCGAATTAGAAAGAGAGACAGAGAGACAAATGTTTGATGAGTATTCAATTGACTACCGTAGACCTTCACATCTGTGCATATCATAGAGCAAAAGCATACTTGTCTAGTTTGGCAACAGCCGTGTTCACTAACAAGGCAACAAGAAAAATATTCATAAAGTTTTGTGTATATACTGATTAATGATAAAATGCAAGTTCATTGTCCAATGAACTTCATGATAAAGTAGAAATTAAAACGATGTAATGAAGAAAACAAAAAAAAGAAGATTTATGAATTTTATAATTCAAACATGATTAATTGAGATATTCATAATGACAATTAGAAGTTAATGTGTCAAAACGATTGAGTGCGTTCATACAGATAAAGATGAATTTATCATAGTTTAATTCAAACAGTAGAAAACTTAAATTATTCATGAGAAAATTCACTTTTAAGGTCGTCTATTAAAAATAAACATTGTGTGTTTTACTAATAGTTCTTCAAGTTTAATCTAATTATTATGTTTCCGTCCAGAAACTGTAAGCAATATGTTTTAAGATTCTCCATCGCGTTTTCTTCAATACAAATTAGTTCACATTAATCGAAGAACAATCAATTTCAACGGTTTCGGAAATGACCAGAAAGACGTTCTGCTGACTTGATTCTTCTTATTATATTTTTTCTCAAATTATCAAATCAAGACCACCCGATGATCCTTCTATGTACAAAAGAAGAAGAAAAGTGTCACATCAGTTTTATGATCAAGCGCTTCCTGTTCCTGTTATATTTTCGAGCATGTGTTGCTGTAATCGGAGATTTCAATACACATTCTCATGTTTCGCTTAATGATTGTCAATTGAACATGAGCGACAACTTTTTTTTGTTACTGCACAGCAAGACGATGTTGATGATGATGACGAAGAGAAAAAAACGTAGCTGTTCAATTTATTTTCTTCCTTTCTCCATGATAAATATTGTTACTGTGATTGGACTATTTTCCATTCAATACATTGAATGATTGGTTTATTTATAGGAGAGTGAAAGTGAACAGAAATTGACAAATACGGAAAAAATATGTTGACAGATTGTCAACGGATTTTGAACTGACATTTTATTCATATGCATTCAGTTGTAAAAGAACATCACGATATAAATATATGTATTAAAACTTGAATACTATGGCATCGAATAGTGAAGAAGACGAACGTGAACTTAATGTATGCGATGATGATCATGATGCGATTTCAAATGAAACAAAAACTGAAGATTCATCATTAATATTCGATCGTCATAATAAAGAAAATCGTCATGAATTACCTTCAATTTTTCCACCGATGAATTATCCACATATGCTTCCATTACTTCAACCTCCGATGAAATCCAATGGATTATTTCTTCCTAGTTTCTTTCCTTATTCATCACTCACTCCGTCGACTACAGATCGAGCGTCATCGTCATCATCTTCATCAACAACAAGCCATCGACGACATCGCAATTCATCGGCAACACTCAATGAAAGTGGTTCAATGGGCGATGATTTAACAGATTTACGTTTGAAAATCAATTCACGTGAACGTCGACGTATGCATGATTTAAATTCAGCATTGGATAGTTTACGTGAAGTTATTCCCTATGCAAAGAATCCATCGGTACGTAAATTATCAAAAATGGCAACATTATTATTAGCAAGAAATTATATTATTATGTTAACAAAATCACTCGATGATATGAGACAACATATAGCAACATGCTATCAAAATAAATCTGAACAAGATAAATCTCAAAGTGTCTGTCCGAAAGCTCAACATAATTTACCATGTTTTTGTTCAATTTGTTTGACATCAAATATGAATATTGAACAAGAACGTCAGCAAACATTTCCTTCGATTATATCATTTGTACCAACATTATCATCCAAAACAAAAAAATAATTCTCGATTGTATCGCTTTTATTTCATGTTTATTATGCAGCAAAAAAAAAATATATATATATATAGAATTTATCTGAGTAGCAACAGAATTTAGAAAATAATAATAATAATAATTAAACCATAGAGTGCTTCTTTCGTCTTTTAACATAAGAAAATGCAATGTGTAATCTGTACAATATTAATCAATAAATCTGAACTTGTTTAAATATTTTTCTTTGACTTCATAATGTTTAATATGCAAAAGAATTTTTGTTTTGTCTACCAATTGAGAGGATCAACATTGAAACGTGAAATTAGACGATTTTGATCACCGAGATCCTTTTGAACTTTACGACGCATATAAAATATTGAACAATCACGACTAGAAAAAAAGAGAGTTGAAATTGTATGCATGCTATAAACATATTATCAAGGCTTTCTACTGTTGGCTAGTTTATCGATTAGATTCGATTGTTCGTTTATTCATAGGTTGCAAGCGAATGACCTACCACCAAGTTATACAAGTAGTTATTTTTATTAAAAATATTAGTCAAACTGTGTGACAGATGGAATTTTCTAATGAAATTTTAGTTTACTGAATCTAACAGATTTTTCTCTTAATCCTATTGGATAATTTAGTAACAAAATTAGTTGAATTTTTAGTGGTTCAAAATTTGCGTGTACACGATTTACTGTCCACGGATTTATTGTCCATTGATTGAAAAAATAGAATATTTCAATTAGTGTATTTTTTGGTTGAGGATTTACTGTCTATTAATTGCTTCGAAGAAGAGAAATAATAAATGAGTAATGGCCTTGACAATCAATCCCTTTTCTGAACGAAAAGTTACATAAATGTTGAAAAACAAAAAAGTCACCAATGAGCGAATTATTGACTAAATTTTCAATTTAAAATGACGGATGCTCATCAAATCAGTGGCGGATTTAGGGGGGGGG
>OENM01000328.1:14746-100683 GCA_900239745.1 Rotaria magnacalcarata | reverse complement strand
GAACTTTTTTTTTACAATGCTAAAAAGAGTTTCTTTTTTCATTCCATATTCAGAGTATCTTATCACGCCACATAAAAATAAAGTATTAATAACAAATAGCTGAACATCACAGCGATAATCGAAGAACACATTAAAGAGTTATATAAATCTATATAATATAACAAAATTCAATTTTCTTGACATTTTTCACAAAAATAAAAGTTTTTCACATTTCTTATTTAACGTAATCCATTGTAGCGCGTCACTTTGGTACGACAGAATAGAAAAATTAATGCACCCTCTGGGTAATGAATAAAAGAAAGACACTTTTTCACACGTTTCATCACTTTGTCAGTTAAAAGATAATATTTTCTTTTACCGTTTTGTTTTTGTTTATCTATAAATATCTGACATTCATGCGTCGTTGGGTAGATAAGATAGTTGATAATCGGATGGATGATGCGCAGATGATGTATTGATGATAAATGAAATGATATGATATTGCTTGTGGCAATTGTGTGATTAAAATTCAGTGTCATCTATTCCACTTTGTTTTCTTCTTCTTCGTTGTTGTCGAGGCGAATAATGTTCATTTTCAATTGCACTCCAGATGTTGTTAACGACTAAATTTTGCTAATTTCATTTGTTATATAGCAGGCATATAATTTTTGTTAATATGATGAGTCGCCATGCAGTAGAAGTGGACCACTTCCATGTCATTCTTCTCACGGATGACTCGACTGTTAGATCGGCTGTGTCGTTCTCGCAGCTATTCAAATATTTTATTTTCAAGTTCTTTTTGTTCATATAATTATTTCTGTTTTCCATAAAAATTCTTGCCAATGTTTGTCCACCGGAGGCCGTCGCCGTTCATACTGTTGAGGAGGTTCATCACTGTATTAATTAAATTCATACCTGCTACTTCACACACTTCACAGCAGTTGATAGCCGTTTAGCTTTGATTGACTTGTTGAATCACTTTCATAATGTTATAGTTGTTGACAAAGACTAACTTCGAGAAGATTTTGCAGGATTCATTAGCCAGGGTCGCCATGTAACGATCAACAAGACTCTGTTGAGTTGATGTATTAAGACAAACTGGATAGAGGTGGAGTAGCTTACAGCCACTCTAGCAATGATGTTTATTCGCTTCTTCACATATCCAGAGTGTAACGACAAAACTAGAGAGTGTCGCCTATGCCCGTCGACATGATGGTGTATTGTGGCATCTGACATCTCTAGTCGTGTCCCAACTTCATACATAACACACGTATATATATTAGAGAGATAGAAGAGAGACAAGGAAGAGCTATATAAGAACAATGGAAAGAGAACAGAAAGAGAAGGAAGGAGAATCATCGAAGCGTGCCATCAATATCGGCACAGTACTCACCTTTCTTGAGTACACAAAAATGCGCGAAAAATAAGAAAGGTTTAATCACGTTGTTCTATGAAAATCAGTTGAATTTTAGCTGCTCTCTTGATCGTGTCTCTATTTTTCTGTTAACAATAAAACGATTCTTTAGCTAAAGTTAACATTAGTAACTCTATATAATGATATACAGCTAATGTTTAATAATATCGATTGTATATATTGTCGAAGTTTTATTGATTAGACATTGTCGAATGATAGAATCTGAGTAATATTTAGATTATAATTATGAAACAGTAACATTTTCACAATATTCAAATAGGACCAAATTTTCAATAGAAAAAAAAACGAATAAATTTTACAATAAAAATCTATGCTTGATGTATGAAGATATTTTATATACTGATATTTTCAAAATACTTGTATATGAATAGTGAATGAACAACACTATAGAACATCACAATTTTATATTTGATTTATTTCGTCTTGAAACGAAATAGAGAACGTATGTGATCTTTGTCAAAAAAAAATTGTTCGCTAATTTAGAAGACAAATGTCCACAAATTTAACTTCGTAATCAAGAAAATATTGATTTATTTTTGTGGGGAAATTTCTGTTTTCAACATTATATTTTATGTCTGATGAAAAACATCTTATAGATTTAATACATTCTGGAACTATCACCGTTTATGAATAATACGGAAAAGTAGGTAATTCTCAAGTATATAAAAATAATGAGAATAATGAATATAATATCTTAATCTAGAAATAAAACAGCATGTTCTGTGATTATTTACAATATAACCGCGACCTCAAATGTTTTCCGTCTTGAAGGATGCATGTCTCTCATTTGTGTCAATAATTAAGAATTGTTGTAATATATACGCAATTCAATAGATAGTCCTCATCAGAATATTTGCTTACAATAAATAACACAATCAGATCTGTACAATTCTCTATGAATAGTATAATGTCGAGGCATGGTTGCTTTTTAAAAAGATAAGCGCAACATTTCCTAATATGTATATATAAATATACACTACGAACCAAGAAAGTTATTAGTTCTCTGTAATATGTGTTCTACAAAATAATAATGGGTTTATTTCTAGAAAAGGACTCTTACAGTCGTTTTGCAAGATACGAGAATATTATTTTCAAAATGATGTAGGATTTTTTTGTCAAGATCCCAATTAATTACTATGACTCATATTCTGATGAATCTTTTTGTCATAAAAAAAGTTCTGTTCTTGTTATTTACATGCGAACTGTTTGTCTTGCATCATTCTTTGAATCTTTAGGGCGATTTTTTAATATTTTGATCGAATGCATTTTCTCTATTGAAAACAACTCTCGTATTTAAATGTCATTCAGTTGTTGTTGTTGTTGTTGTTGTTGTTGTTCTAACACATATTTTCCCAGTGCAATGTGTAAATCTAGAATATCATTACTAATCCAAGGAAAATATGGTGATCTAAGTCGATTATTTTATTCAATGAAATAGCTGATGAAATATTGTCTTGTTTAACATCAATCATCGTTAGATGAGTAATCACAATCACATGGGAGACTAGCAACACAAAAATGATCTATTATTCATGACGCCTGACCGATTTTCTCGAATAACATTATGTCTGTTTCTTACAAATGGTGACTAATTTTGCTGAATTTCAAATGAATAAAGACCGAAACAGTAATTTAACAAAAGAAAAATAATTAACAATATCCATATAGCAAAAAAAAACAACAAGAAAAATCATTGTTCAAATACATATATTTTGTTCTCTTAATTTTGTTTCATATTGAAGTAATTGACCCATAAAATTTATATTTGGAGAAACAATAGGACGTTTCTTTTTAACAAACTCATAAGCATCTTTCATATTCATCTGCGCATAACGCATTAAAAAGCTAATAACTATAGCCGGTGATCGACTGATTCCAGCAACACAATGAACAAGAACTTTTTCATTATTTTCAATTGCTTTATGTATAAACTTATAGGCTTGATCAAAATGATTTAAAAGATTTTGTTTTTGTGTATCATCAGCAGATATATGATAATAATTGAATTGGTCCGAATGATAAGCAGGTACATGAGATGTTACATTTACAATATGACGAATTTGTGTGGATGACAATTCTTCGAGATTCCTAGCATTGGATTCACTACCAATGAATAAACCATCGATAATATGAGTCATAGGATAATGTTGAAGATCAAAGTTAGGTGAAATAGGTGTTGATGAAAGAGATGATTCATTTTTTGATGACACATATGATTCACATAAGTCTGGGTAAAGACTAAAAAATTGATTAAATGAACATTTAAGAATAAATATTGGAGTATGTTTTGTTGTAAGACACCGTTGAATTTCTGCATAGGCACATTTTAATCCTGCGGATAATTCTTGAAAATTATCTGTATGATCATCATAGAGAATAATTGAATCGCATTCATTCAATTGTTCTTCATCGATGATTGAATGTTTTGATGAATTCGTTTTTAAACGTTTACGAGAGATTCTATCAGAAACACGCAGTAGATTAGAATTACACACACGATTTTCACTATACCGAAATGGTGAACCACAATCGAAAATAATTATTTGAACGTTTTCTTTTAATTTATCGGCTAATGTGGAAGAATCGATAAAGTAAAAAGATGATGATGATATTGATGGTGAAACTGTTGTCGATAGAACAGGAACGGAGAGATTTTTCGGTGCCAAAGTTAATGTTTGTGGTCGAAAACGTTTAGTTGGTGGTGACGTAATTACGGGTAATGAACTGAATTTAGCAGGCGATAGATCTTTATCATCGATTGAAATGAAACGACTCGACGATGTCAACGGATAACTGAAGCATGTTCGCAGATATGGAATAGGACGATCGATTGCTACATCTGTTAGCAACAACGTAGTCGGCCGAATTCGTGTTGTTGTCGAAGCTACGAAGGAAAGAAAACATAGTTGAAATCAAAGGCATTATGTAAAAAAACTCTTTTTTTATGAATATTATTCGTGTCATACTTTCATCATTATTATTTTTTGAAACAGCTTGTACCGAACAGCTGTTGCCAATACCTAGTCTTGTTAGCTCGTTTTTACTATTGCATGCATGACTTCGATTCAATGGTCGTTTTTTTGCTAATTCATGATTTCCTAATAGTTGTGCTGAGTCCATTTGAATAGAATTCACATGAAAACTAGATGGACACTGTTGATTATTTGTTTCAAAAGAAGAATCTGTTTGTTTCATTGCATCTGTTGTCTGACAATAACGTAAAAGTGAAACTGAATCTTCAGCAATGCATACAGCCATGAACGTATAAAAGAAAAAAGTAGGTGTGATCTAGAATACAGATGAAGAAAGAAAAAAAAAATTATTATTCATAAGTCTTTTTTTCTTCTATCTAATCATTTCACCGCCAAGTGTTTTCACTATTTCATTGTGACCTTGATTCACAAAGAATGAAAATAACTTTTTCGTTTGTTAAGTTTGGCTTGTGTCAGAAAGATTACGCAACACAACAAAATAGAAATACTCAGTCAATAATGTCTGTTTTATATTTACACTTTATTTTATTAATGAGTCAACATATAAAAAGTAATAAACTGAATACATATCTTATATATATATATATATATAATATTTTTCTGTTCTGCTCCTTTGTTTCTTTTTACAGTTGCATTAGCGTAGTTCTATAGCCATGATTCATGTCATTGACAAAAATGCATTTAATTTTTGCGTTTAAAATATTTTCTGTCTGATTTATTACTTTCAGCTGTGGGTTATGTTAATAATTAAAATATAAATCTTCTAAAAAAAAAAGCACGTTTCTAAAAAATATTAAACGAAACAGTTTTTCATTGGTTTTTCTTCTTCTTTGAATATCACCTTTATTGGCGTCATTATTACTAATAATAATTTACATCCTATTAAATCGGTAGCAAAAACAGCTAGGTAATGATGAATTAACATATGAGGAAGAAAATCATGCATTTCCGTTGCACAAATAATTACAAATTTGGCTCATAAAGAAAAATATTGCATTAATAGTTATCTCGTCATAACAAGCGTAATTTTCTCGTACTTTCGAGAATGTTAAAAAATTTATATTCAATAACTCAAATTATTATTAGAAGAAAAGTTTACTTCAACTGGCCGATTTCTTTTCAATATATGAAGATTTTACGCCATTATAACAGCAATGAAAATAACAACATTATATATTATTTTCATTGCGAAGGTACAACGACGTAGGAGTACTTCACTTAAATGATATTTAATATTCGAAAGATGCAAACATCTATTAATAATAGTAGTTCGTGTCTAGATCTTACTATTTGATTAGCATAATGTATACCTACGTATAATTGTAAGTACTTCTGCTTTATTAGCAACCGCATAAGAATATCAAGGTAAAACATATTTAGAACATAGATTGTTAGTTTAATGTCAATAAAAAGAAATAATTGATTGAGACCACCATATTCCAAAATTTTAGTCGATATACAATAGAATATAGCTCTCATTAGTCATAAATTCATGCTGTAAATCGATTCTCACAACAATAACTATTTTAAAAAAGACAATAGCTACTAAAGATTGATAACACTAATTACCGAGATTCATTAGTCATATCGAATTTCTTGCAAGAATAACTTTCTCCAACTATTGAATGATTTCTATTATTAGTCCCTTCCTCTCTGCAACTTTTATTGATATTTAAAAAGATAAATTTCGACCAGGTGTTTCTATAATAGTTGCACCAATCTCGCAAAATATATCATATTCCAATAGCTTACTATTTAAAAACAAAGAACACCTTGTTTAAAATGATGAATTAATTTAAAATAATTATGTTTCAGTGAATTATATCTATAATCATAAAAATGATTTAACTAACTTTATAACCACAACAAATCTCTTGTTTGCTTTTTATCAAAAGTGCCAAATTCAACTCGTACATTTATTCTGAAACAAAAACACATAAAAGTACTTTTATAACAAATCTATTTTCAGGTTTAGGTAAATAATCAAGGTGTCACGAAGAACATTGCGGACATTAAGAAATCACTTACATCATACGAACAAGCGCTACAGATGATCTTACTGTAAATGGCAATACCGGATATACTAATATTGTACAATCCATTGTGTTTGTAGGCTTTAAAAATACAAACTATTTTGTAATTTTTGACACAACTGTTTGACTAATGATTAATTGTTCGTGATCTCTATTCTTTTTATTTGTTATAAATTGATTAAATTCTTTTCTACTTGTTGCTTTGAATAAACAAACATATTGCAATGCATTAGAGAGGTTTTCCCTTAAATAGAAAATAGACTGATAAAATAGAAGTGACTATATGCTAAAATGTCATTTATGAAAATGGTGTGACCTTGCGCGCCTTTCTAAAAATCTTCTTTCTTTCAATTAAATATTTTCTTTTATCTCTTTCGTGAAAATATGCGTCATTCTCAATTGCTACTTTATATATATATATATATATATGTTCGTAGAACGTAGATGACGCTGTTATCCAAAGATCTATTGACACATAGTAATTGACGATATGCATAATTCTTTGGAAAAATAAAATTTTGCACTAGAAATATTTGTTCCGCATGAACTTGAGGAGGAGAAAAATTAAACGACAAAAAAATTGGAAAATGAAATCCTTGTAAAATATAATCTATTGTTACTAGTTACTAACTTCAGATATTAGGGATAAACTTAATTGTTTGTGTGTAACTCATATGGAATAGTGCATATCACAATAAATTCGTGAACTTTAAACAACGTTAGAGCATCTTATACTATAGAAATCTGCATTGAACACATTTTCTGATCTCCATTTTGATATTACAATATAATTAGATGAACATGTATCATGTCTTCTAGATGATTAAAAGCAATTGTTTTTAAACTATAGTGCAAAACAAAACGATGACAGATGAGGTTTATGCGTACGCGAGAAGGTGCTCCAATCTGTGCAACTACTACATGCGTTTCTCCATTATTCGAAGAATAAGAAGATTAGAGACCGTTGTTTAGGAGTGTTTTTCTATGAGGGCATTAGTTCGGAAAGGTATTTCGTAAATAATAATTTTTAAGAAATATTCTTGACTGTGCAAAATTAAATTATATGAACTTGTACTTTATATGAGAAGCCTGCAGGAAGTAAAAATAATTGGACGTTTTACACTTCGAACTTTTGTTTTACAAGCATGATAAATGATGGAAAATTTTGTTTTTCTTCATGAAAAAACAATCCTTTCAATATTTTCTCCTTATGATCCATTAATGAAGAATGATTTAGTCTAATCGTTTTTACAACTAATCTTAGCGGTTTAAATTTTCATTAGTACATACGATATCAAATTTCACTGATGGGCGGACAAAAACAATCGTATGATTTTATTCTGATTTGAGAAAAATCAATATTTTAGTAGATATATATATATATATATATAATGTTCTATAAAATTCAATATTTTTTGGTATTATTAATTTACATTCGAGTTGGCCTAATCATAGAAAGATATTACCATGCGTGTATTGATTCCTATTCTAGCCTGTTTTCTATTTTATTCATCGAAAGTTTTCGCTGGCCAGGAACTTTCATCATCAACAAATAATGAATGTGACCCTGCAATAGCATCATGGACTTCGTGGTTTAATACACAAAATCCCAAAAAAACCAATGGCAACGATGTCGAAGATATTTCATTCATTCGAAATTCATATGCAGAAGCAGCTCGCTGTGAACAAGTTTTAAATGTTGAATATTCTGTTTTGGGAAAATCCAATAATGACACATCACTCTATCAAACACTAGTCAATCATAATGGTGTTTTTTGCATGGGCTCACCAACATCCCGTTGTCCAGATTATAGTGTTCGTTTTTGTTGTCGAAAAGAACGACAGCAATGTGGTCAAACATTTCGTCAACCTCAACTAAATTCTCTACTTCGAATTGTCAACGGCTTTGAAGCTAGACCTCATTCGTTGCCATGGGTTGTTTCCTTACAATATAAGGGTGTCCATGATTGCGGAGGAATAATTATTGATCAATGGCATATATTGACAGCTGCACATTGTTTAGATTATTCAAATGATCTTCAAAATTATTTTGCTCGTGTTGGTGCACATAATAAATATACATCTGGTCAACTTTTACCTATTGCTGAGTTGATTATACACCCAACTTATAATGAAGAACGTTCGACCGATGATATCGGTATTGTTAAATTAGCTGCACCAATAAACTTTTCACAAGACATTCAACCAATTTGTCTTTTTGATAGCGTTAGTAAAATCATTGTTCATCGTTTATTTTGAAACGATAGTTTGATTTGTTATAGGTTGTTGAACCACCACTTGACGCAACTGTTTTTGTTGCTGGCTGGGGTAATACTGTACATGAAATGTGGACTAGTTCAAGTCCCGTTCTTCTTCAAGCACAACTTCGTGTCATATCTGATTGTTCCATGTATTTTGCATATGAACCTCAAAAACAAATTTGTACAGCTCATAACGGACCTGCTGATAGAGACCATGGGTTCGTCTAGTAGTAGTATTTCATTAATTATCATCATAGATTCTTTTCTAAATTTAGATCATGTCAAGGTGATAGTGGTGGTGGTTTATTGTATTTTAAGGATGGTCGTTGGTATGCTGCTGGTGTAGTTAGTTATGCTATCGGATGTGGTCGACAAGCATTTCCAACTGTATTTACCAAAATAGCATCTTATATGGATTGGATTCGACCAATCATCAATCGTTCGACTAGCAGTTAAATTTTTATTCTCTTCATATATAATTGAAATGAAAAAGAAATAAACCGGAAACGATAATTAATTGCAAATATTATGATCTATTTTTTCATACAGCTAAGCAATGCGATAATAATATTTGAAAATTGTTACGATTGTTTACAAAAATAGTAACGCACGTTATGTTAGCTATACAACTACTCTTGACGAAATAGTATTGTTTAGAAACATGTTCTGATATTCTTCTGGCATGCAATCAATACAAGTTGACAAACATTGTCTGATAATACTGGTTATTGTTGTTTAATATCTAGTGACCTACAGTTCTCGCTGTTGCAAGATGTATTGTATACTATTGTTGGTGTACATTTTAATAGATCTGCTGAATTTTCAAGCATCATTCTGTTTTGCGCCTTTAACTATATGTCATCGACTTAGTTGAACACATCCTGTCCTTAAATTTGCTTACCTACTTACTATAATTATACAATTATCTTGACGAGTCGTTAAGCTAGATTATACTTCTATCAGTATCAATGAATCTGCTCGATACGGCTCACAATCACGAGAGTGCATTGTTTTCCGGTTAGCGTATAGCTTTTACCAACTATAATTCAAGTGAATATTAATGTTTATTTTTATATAAGCAGCTTGATAAAAAAACGACGAAAACATGGATTTGAATCGTACATTGAGAATACGTCATAAATTTGGTAGCAAAATATGACACACGTTATCTTAGTATACTTGAAAGTCTCGATTAGATCATCAAAATAATTCACCAAAAAGCGGTATCTGTTACCAAGAAAACTAAGGACGTTAATCATAAAATAATCGGGACTAGCCGCTGGTCACAGCACACAAAAAATATCCGATAGAAATAGCTACATTGGAAAATATTCGCTATATAAGTAAGTTTTTCGATTTCAACGAGATTGTTGGTTTTAAAAAATAAAACAAAAACTCAAGAAATCGAACAGGATCTCGTAGCTTGTTGTTGTGGACGAAACCTTTGGATTAGTCTTCGCATCGGATCAATATAGTTTTCTTGTAACCATACTTGTTTGTAAGCAAGAATTCTGTTGACTCGACAGGTGCGTCCCCCAATGACCAGCGATGGAACCACTACCAGTTGATGATTAATCTGACTAATCTCATAAAATCGACCAGTCATGTCACGACTTAGAGCATCACTTGGAAAAAAAACTTTACCAATGAATAAATCTGGACTGAGAGTCATACCAAGAACAAAAACTAGACGATCTTCTTCATCAGATAAGGATGCCCATCTCGCATAGTTTGTATAACGACGAATATCGTTGTCATTATAGTCGATACAATAGCAGACGCAGTTTAAATAATACATTATTTTAGCGATATCACTATTCGGTACATCAGCTCGTGACGTTGTGTCACGAATTTGAGTTTGTTGTCTTTCTAAATATGCCATTTGATAAAACTACCTGTTGGAGTCGCAAAAAATTTTGAATCCCGATTGTAATTTCGAAACTTTACTGCCAATAGAACAAGCTACAAATCAATGCGAAATGTTCTTGCTATTACTGTAGCGGTACGTATTAAAAAATGGAGCTTAGCAATGAAAATGCTCAGAATAACTTTTTCTAATAGAAAAACTCTTCATTATATACTCTTTTCAATCTTTAAACTGCCAACATTCCTTCGTAATAATGACTGTTTGTGTATCAACTTCCTAGGATAAAGAATAAAAAGAAATCATGATGACATACATACTTCCTAATCGAGAAAGATTTTTTACAATAATTTGCTTTTAATACAAACTATTCTATGGCTACTTCTGTTTTGTCAAGACTCGACAGCAACACACGTACTTTTGGTTAAAAAAACTGCGATCAGGGAGCTCGCTACTCCTGCTAAGATTTGCAACAAGAAAAAAAAACCCTTCCCTCGCATTCACACCGTTAAGATGTGGGTGATTGAATAATAGCATTTAAATCTGTTGAATTCATGCAAAACACACATGATTATAAAAATATTTTCCCCTATTTTATTTTCATAACAATTTGAAAATTTTCAAACAACAATATCACGTTTTAAAATAAACACAATCAACATAGAACTTTACTGTCAATTGATTAGACTATGGGCAGTTAAAATCTTGAATAAATTCAATAATATCGAGTCAGATTTTGTATAAATATGTGAAATATTTTCAGTAAAATTTGGAGATTATTGAATTGCATAAGCCAATTTCGTAGCCTATAAAAATATATTTGTATTCTATTTTGGAAAAATAAATAGAAAACCAATAAACACGATTAATTATAATTTGGATTTCGGTGAAGATAAGTGATGAAGAACACTATCCAATGATGCATGCCAAGGTGCATTTTCAGTAAACATGAGTCGGCTTCGCCAAGTTCGATGAGGTTTTTGTAGCGCATGCAAATGAAGATGATCTATGGAATTATATGGTGGACGATGAAAACACAAATCAAACGATAAATCTATCGGTGTGGTCTCATCTTTGTAGACGTCAGATGACGAATGCAACGCTGGTAAATGCCCTCGATTAAATGCATACTGATCTGGTGGTGCTGCAAGAGGTAATAACGGAGCTTCAGCAGATCCAATATGTTGAGCGTGAACTCGAAGTTGTTCCATAGCTACCTAGAATGAAAGATCTTATTTTTTTTAAATCTTAGCAAACGAATCATCGTATATACTTTTCTCATATGCTCAAGTAAAGGTCGGTGTTCTTCTGTAAGTGAATTAATAGTTCGAATATGCACTAATGGTACTATTAAGAAATGTAATCGAGCAGCTGGTCCTCGAGGAATGAACATTGCGCATTGATCATCGCGATACCATAGATGATTAGCTGGTGATTCACCTCGTACAATACGACAGAATAAACAATCAACTACTTCATTATTATCGGTGGAATATGTAACACCTTTTCTATTTCGAGTTCTTGCCTGTACAGAACCCATCTAGTATCTTAAAAAGAATAATACAATGAAATTACAAGACATAAGATCATTCTTCCCCAAGATAAGCAAAAAAAAACATAAATAAAAGAAATATTTATTGAATTTTTGAAAGAGCTGCTGCTCGTCTGTCGGATGTTTGAAAAAGAGCACGAATAAGTTGTTTGATTTCTAAAGCTGTAAATTGACTAGCAAGTGGTCCTTGTCCATTAAACCAACGATCGACAATATTCTGTAACGAACTATTTAGAACAAGACATAATTCATTAAATCTAGTTAAATTTGGTGCTAATCGAGCAAGAATATTTAAACCAGGACTCAGTTCATCTTTCACAAGTATATTTTCTAAAAATGTTGACCATTGTGTAAAAACATCAACCATGATTTGACATTCTTGCTCTGGAATATCTTCGAGTGCTAAAGTTTCTTTCAGAAGAAGATGACTAACATGATCACATAGATATCCTAATTGATACAAGCGAGATAAGATAAGAAGAGAAGAAAAGTTTTTTTTTTTTGTCTAATTATTCTTACCAATAACTTTAAAATAAACTTGGGGTGAAAAAATATTTTGCCAATTATGAGACAGTGTTTCCGTGTGCAGTATACATTTATTGATAGCTCGTTTTAACATATCTTGGTTTTCATCGTCAACAACAATATTATGAAATGCTGTTTAATAAAAACAGTAGTTGAAATAAAAAATAGAAAACAAAGAGTAAAATTTAAAATAGTTCATACCTCCGATTTCTTTAATAAAAGATGTTAGTATATCTCTTTGAGTATCTAATTGAGATTTAAGTAAATTTGCTGCTTGGTTACGAAATATTGGAACATAATCAACAAATGTTATTGGTTGACCATCACCTGTCTTGTTCTTCAAATGATAATATTCTTCGCCGAGAATAAGACATTCATGTGCAACATACATATATGTATTAAAATGTAAAGCTGAAAAGAAATGAACAAAATACTATTTTTATTCACATACCTAATCGAAAATACATGAGACTATTTATTTTCGTTTATTCAGTGGTAGTAAAGATTTTCATGCTAATTGTAGAAGTTTTAAGCTTATTTTGTTTCGATAGATATAGTTCACTAACGATTTTGAATAATTATTGACTTAATCATTATTATTTAGTAAAAAAATACATTTGTTTAGCTAAATTTAATATTTCTATGACTTGCAACTTGTTGTTAATTAGTAAATTTGAAGGCAAACTTGAGTTTAAGATAAATTCTAGATGCTCCGGATTCATTTTTGATGAGTATAGATTACAATTTAATGAGCAAGTATCTATTTGAATTCATAAAACTTATGCTATCTGATTTACATTAAATTCAAGCCTGCATATGAACAGATAGATTATTGAACTTCGTCTCCATGCAAACGCTGTTCATCTCGAAACTCTATTTATGTTAAACGTGAAATATAATCTCACTCATTTTCATCCATCACACTAAGAAAAATTCTAACCTGTTAAATAAGAGAATTCTTGTGCTTTTTTTTCATGTAAATTCGCATATATTACATGAAATAACTCTATCATATTTCTTGCGATTGCACAGAAATGTGCACCATATTTTTCTAGTTGATCAGCTTCTTGTAAAACGCGTCGAATCGATTGCATATATTCATAAACGTGTTCTCTTAAAAATGAAAAAAAAATTGTCATTTTTTAAATAAAAAGAAAAAACTGTGAAGACTTTATTCTTACACAATGATTGTACGAGGAAATCGAAACATATTTGCATCTAATTCATCTAAACTAATAGTTGATAATAGAATATTTGATGAATTTTCATTTTTATATTTTTCTTTATCTTGCTCATTTTGTTTAAATAATTGTTCATCATCACCGATTTCAATCGTTTTTAATGATGTCGTAATTGTTGCATTTGATTGTAGTAACTGGCGACTTTGGAATAGATATTTTCGACAACGACTTTTTATTATGGATTCATCAATATCTCCGACAACAGAAGAAAATATATTCGACATTTTATTTGACGAAAAGAATTTTATTTTGATTAAAGATTTTTCGAAATCAGTTGCAGTTTGTAATAATGAACGAAATATTTCGATGTATTGAAAATCGTTTGGAATAACATTCAAAAGATGTTCACGAATAAGTTCAATAAAATCATTGACAATAGTTGTAGAAAAAATGGTCATCAATGAAACAGGTTGAATGGATCTATAGAATAGAAGAAGAATCTATTTCTAAATATTCAAAGTATCTAGTTTTCTTTGGAATGAGAAATTTCATGTTGTTCTCTATTTCGGTTGACTTTCTAAATCACAAGTTTTTTAGCTTTAAAAAATTGTAAATACTCTAAATGAAAACAAAACTTTCGCAAATTCTTACTTGCTATTCGACATTTGAATTTTCATTGTTCTTGATAATAGGTAAGTGTTCAATGTGTCAAAAAGTTGATTTAAATAATTTAACGTTTTATTAAATTGTTCGATAGTATTTTTCTCTGTTTCTTCTTCATCGTTTTCCATTCGTATTGAAATTACTTTCGTGTCTACATCGATAACTAGTTTCGTTTTTTTCTCGACTACTACATGAATAAATCCCTGGAAAAAATATGAAGCAAATGCTTGAATATTTTTTTCCACTAATACTTTCTCTCCTTTTTCATCATAAAGTGTACATTTAAAAAGTTGATCAAGATAGTTCAAATTTAATTTCAATTGATTTTTAATTGTTCGATCAACACCGTCATTCCATAGGCTATGATGTGTTTGACAAATATCGGTACGTAATTGCCTAACATTTCTTTGAAAGGTTTCATACAATGGATTATGTTGTTGATAAAATTTATCGGTAGAACGAGGAAATAAATATTCATTATTAATTAGTTTTTCTATGGTTTCAAATAAGATTTTTGCTTCGTTTAAATGACCTTTTTTACATAATTGTCGACTATCTAAAAGTAAGATACTTGAAAAAGTAAAATTTTCAAATATATTTGTTTTTCTTTTACCATGAATGTGATTTTGTAATTGAATTAATTCTTTAATGCCATGAATAAATTGATTTAATTGATGAACTTGATGATAATTCGAATTCACATGACGTGCATGACTCTCTAATTTTGAATAATCTTCAACATGTTTAATTAATTCATTTCTTTTCAGTTCTAATTTTTCACATTGCTTAATAAGTTCTGCAGTTTGCGAATTAATTTTATTTATATCTTTAGTTTTGGTTATGTATGATTCGTGAATTAGATTTTTTTTATCGTCAATTTCTTGTTTTAGATTGCTTTTTAATAAATCAATTTGATCAGCATTTATGGATTCTAAATATTGTTATAAATTAATTAATAAATATAGAGTTAGCTATAGTGAGTGAGAAGAGAATTGAGTAAAATGAAAACATGTGTTATATTTTACTTTAGATTTCAAATTAACTGAATACTATGTGAAGTTTCTTTTAGTTTTTTACGGACAATATTACTATCAGAAATCTTTGTTTACAGGTGACCATATTAGATATTTGGATAGTGTTTCGACGCTCAGCGATACACATAGTGTATTTGGAAATGTTGCGACAAAGCTCAATCTAATTGTATTGAAGTTTAGATTAAACAATGATCAGTAATGTTCATTATCGAGCGATATCAAAGTTAACTTTTTTTTTCTAAATCAAGAATAATTGTACATCAATAGTCTTATCAGCGCGATTTATAAGACTCTAGCCAACCATGCAAATATAGTGGATACGGTTTACAGGATTTACTGTCCGTTGATTGCCTCAAAGAATAGAAATGAACAGAAAAATATTTATCGCGATCAACGATGTATATTTAGGAGAAATAAAAGAATTCAAACAAATATATGAGGAAATAACAAAGAGAATAAGGAATTGATTAATAAATAAACAAAAAAGAAAAAACGATGAATGGACGTTCAACTTTTTGATGGACACTGAACATATCTAATTAAGTCCAGCAGATTTTAAGAATGATGGAATATCGATAATCGAGGTAGCATAATTGTCGTTTACCATGGGTAGATTCAGTATATATAGCAGACTTTTTTAGGAAGAGTATAATAAGAACATTATGTTCTTTGAATTTATGTTTTTATAAATTTTTGTCATATTAATGACTATTTTACCCCCCTAATTTGATGAGCATCCGTCATTTTCAATTGAAAATTTATTCAATAGTTCGCTCATTCGTGACTTTTTTGTTTTTCCACATTTATGTAATTTTTTGTTCAGAAAAGGGATTGCCTGTCAAGACCATTATTCATTTATTAATTTAATTTCTTCGAAGAAATTAATGAACAGCAAATCCTCATACAAAAGTAGCGTTAATTGGAATAATATTTTTCCAATCAATGGGCAGTAAATCCGCGGACAGTAAATCGTGTACACGAGTTGATACAGATCAAATATCAACACATTCTACATCAATGCCGACAAACGATATTGTCTAAACGTCGAAAAACTTGAGTCATTCATTTCATATACTGCTACATTTCGATTCTATAAGAGATCATTCACTGTTTCTAATAATCTTAGTGACGTAATTCCGTAGCAGTTAACATAAGTATCCCAAAAATAGTAAATAAAATAAAACTTACGATTGAAAGTTTTAATATCATTTTTTTCTAAAAACTCTGCCAACATCTGAAATAAAAAAAAAACCAGCCTAATACTTAACTGAATTACAATAATTTTTAAAAATCAAATTCGTTTTTATTTCTTTATAAAAAAAAACGAAAGATGATATTACTATATTAAAAAAAATCACCTAACGAAATTTTATAATCAAAAGTTAAAATAGAATAAATACTAGTTGCAGCTTATTAAGGAAAGACTAGATTGATTTCACTGTTCACTCGCTCGGTTTTCTAACCATTTTTTACATATATCATAAACAGCTGTTTGACCACTTTTTTGTGCATCATCGCGAATCGAATGAACTTTATCTTCTCTTCCAAGACGAATAGCAATTAAATAAGCAGCACGTAATTTGCCAACAGCCATGTACACATTAATACGAGTATCATCATTTTTAATCATTTGAATTAATGTATCTTGTTCTCGACTCTAGAAATACAAAAAAATTTGTATAAAAAACATTAACTATTTGATTTTACTTGTTCAACATCAGAACCCGATTGTCGAACACAAGTTTCAATAATATCATCATGTAATTTATTATCAGTATAACCATTTTCACGAATCGATTGAAGTAGTTGTTGAAGAGAACGATAATCACGACGTTTACCAATTTGTTCAGCACACGGGACAAATACTTCCGTTGGCGTAAAATTCATTGCCTTAAAGAAATTCAAATATTGAAAGTAAAAATAGAAGTAAAAATTACAAACAAATCATACATTAATTATTTTATTTATGAAATTCAATGCATTTGCTATTGTATCGGATATTGTGATTAAACCTGTGATAAGTTTTATAACGGATTCTTTTCCATCAAATAACGTTGGGCAATTAACTAAGATATTTGAACCATTGTTATTAAGTCGTTTTAATTGTACAAAAATATACCGAGTTAGTTCCAATTGAAGATCAATTTTACCCGTAGTACTACAATCAAGAAAGAAAATATTATTTCGTGAATATAGAAAAAAATTTTAAATTCAAAAAATATTATTTAGAAATCTATTCGAAAAAGAGAGAAAATCCTTCTTGAGTTCTTTGGTAGCTAAACATAATTCCATCAAAGATAGTTATACAGAAGTAAAAACATATCATCTCATCATTGTAGTTATTTGCTCTATCAGAAAAAATCATTTCTTAAAAATATCAAATAGAAAACAGAATCTAGTGTTGGCTGTCTTAGTTTTACGCAGATCTTCATTCGAGAATTTTTGGCGATAACAAATATAATTGACAAGTCTTCTTTCTATCTATATTAACATTGAAAAAAAGAATCTTCAAAATATAAATTTTCGAGATTTTACACTCTTCACTGTATAGAATTTTGAATAATCAATAGCTAGCAATATTATCTTGATAGGGATTAAATGAAGTAGACCTCAAACGATAAGATTTCCTTATTATACACACACATATATATATATATATATATATATATTGGCTAACTGAATAGAATGATTTGTCTCATACCTGTGAATTTTCATCATTGCTTGGTCTGTATCAGCTTTTACTTGTTGAAAACAGTCTAAAGCATTTTTTAAATGACTTAAGCGTTTTTCGTATAAATCAACATAAGTTGTTCGGTTTAGAGTAAATAATTGAATCGATGTAAATGCTGCATTAGTGAAATCATTCATAAATAATTGTAATTGTTGTAATGAATGATGCATTTCTTGTTCTTTTAAATATGTACAAATAAATTTTAAATGATGTGCAAATGAATTATAATTATTAGTGAAGGATATATAATTGAATAAATGCTTGATGTGATTACGTTTTAATAATGGAATATAAATGTGATCACGAAATACTGTTAATGAACATTTATATTCAAATGCTTGCGTATATAATTCATGACGAATATAATAACCTAGTAAATGAGCATCGTCACTATAAGTTGTTAAATAAAACAAGATTTCATCTTGAATTGCTAGAAAACAAAAGAAAAATCTATTCTATTGAATTCAGAGAACTGAGCCGAAAATCCATTCACCTTTATTTGATTGATTTGATACACGTGGCATTGTCGAAAGACTATTAAGATATTTTAAACTAGTACGCGTTTGACCTGCTTGTCGAGTTTGTTGCTCAGTTAGATATTGATATTTCATAGAGTATTTCAATGAATGTGATGATTCAAGATATGATACGATATCGTTTAGAATTTTTTCTTGACTTAAACTATTGCGTTGTTGTTGTTTTGGCAGTAAATCAGTTGTTTCAATATTTTTTTGTAGGCATTTATCAAATTTATCGCGCGCATCTTCATAATGACCAATGTGAAGATAACCTATTGAATAAAGAAATAATAAGAATTGAAATTAAGGAAAGTTTTACAATCAAAATGCAACGCTGGCAAATTTATAGTTTCGACATGCTCAAAGAAAATCTTCATGTTGAATCGAACTATGTGAAGCAACTTAAAGAACTAGTAAAACGTATTTTCTACTTGTTAGAAATGCAATAAAAGATATGGAAACAAGTTTACGATGATTTTATTTTGCATTTGAATAAATTAAGAAGAACACGAATACTTTGTATTTGTTAAAAGCATTGATAGAAAGAAAACAAAATGTGGATCTTGTCCAGCTTGATGATTATATATTGAAGTCAGCTTGCTTGAGTTATATAGAAAATTTCTAAGTTCTCAAAAAATCAGAAACCAAATTTTTCGATTTCTAAAAATCCAGACTCTACGTTAATGTAAATTTCAGTCTCTCTAGGAATAACACTACAAATGATTATTTATCTCTATTCTATGTAAACTCGCAGATTAGTAGTTTCTAATTTTAAAATAAAATTTCATAATTACTCATTCCCCACTGGAACCAAATCGTATGTGTATCTAAATTACACCGTGTTGAAATATCCATCGCCAATTGATATCGTTCATCATCCAATAATTTATTTCGAATTTTTCTCAATGTATCTTGTTGTAAAAGATCATTTAAAGCTGGTAATGAACAATTAGCCATATTCAAACGATTTAAAATATCAACAAGATTATTATATATATCACATGAACTGATTAATTTTTGTTGTTCTCCTAATTGTTCATCATTTATAATACCTGTCATTAATTTCATTTTAGCCGTAAATAATAGATTTTTTATTATATTCAATACTAGACCATAATCGATTTCATTGTTACGTTGCTTTGTTGATAATTGTTCAGATAGATATTCACATAGTTTTATTAATAGTTTACCACATTGATATTGATCGGAATGCAATTCAATTAATGATAAGCATAAAGATATACTTGGCGATTGATCATAGTGAAAATCATTACGTAGAATCTCATCAGTTGTTGTTGTTCCTGTTAGTTGATGATGAACTTGATCATTAATAACAGGTAGTATTGGAATATCATTGATGTCTTGTTTTTGAAGGGAGTCAACAGATGTTCGACGATTTAGTTTATTTGTTTTCAAAAATGGACTTGCATTCGTAAAACTTGAACTTAGTATAAAAGTTTGGTCTTCAGCAACAGTTGGAGTGTTACTAAGTGATGTACCTAATAGAAGTTGACTTGCGGCTAATTCGGATTGTCGATTATTACTTAAATAAACTTGACGTATAGATTGTCGTTTATGTATACTGATTGGTCTTGCAAGGCTAGAATTAAAAATTAAGAAATATATAACCTGATCGAATATCTAAACTTGTACGGGCTCTCTCTCTCTTCGTTTGTTTGCCTACTTACAATAATCAAAAGAAAAAGAGAGCTTGCACAATGAATATCCAACTGAAATCAGATCTGCAGGTCAAACTGTTATGCAAAAAAGTTCATAGCTTGTTGCTGGTAGTTATGAGTCACATGAAAAGAAATTGAAATGACGTTCTGTTTGATATTTGATGCCTTCGTTAGACTGAAGCAATTTCGAACTATACTCCATGGTACGATTCAGATGATCATTGAAACACTATTAGAACTGTCTAGAGTTCTCCTATTGAATTAAAGAAAACCTGCAAACTACTGGCTATTATCATTATCGAATTATTAAGATTAGAATCAATCCTGTTTTACTCTCTGTTGACTATGGATCTGTTTCCATATCATATTATATACGATTGTACCACTAACAGTATCTTCTAATTCTACTCGAGGATAAATTATAAAATCATAAATTACTGTCGGAGGTTTTCAAATTTTTTTGTTGGCGTGCTTGTTTCCTGACGAGTATTTATTGCCGGTGTTGGATTATTTTGCATATGTTGATAACAATCTTTACATGTACGTTCAAGACGAGTTTTAATTATTGACATTTGCTGTGAACATGCTTTACATACAACACGACCACAACGACGACAATGATGACGACGATTAAACATTGAAAATTGAACTTCATTACAACACATACAAATAGCCACTTCGTCGTCGGATATCCACAATTGTCTTGATGGTATTGCTGCTGGAACAGTGAATTCATTTGATTGCATGGGTTGTGTTGCTGTTTTGGGTGTTTGTTCATTCGTGTTCGATCGATTAGAAAGTGATGATGATAGATAATCAAAGAATGATGATGACGTTGTTTGTTGTTGTTGAGCTTTTATTGGAATTGAACTGGAAATTGGTGGACTATTGTGATAAAATGTTGTTGATACATTTTGATCAGCATCTGTTACGTTTGAAGATATTAAGACAGATTTAGATGACATACGTTGACGTAGACTATTCAATAAATTATTTGAACCACTACTATTATTTCGACGACCTAATGGTGACGGTTCATGGGTATTTCTATTTTGATTTGTTTGAGAAGGTGAGATTAGTGATGAACGACGAATTTCATTTTGCGAAGCAGGAGACAACGTAAGGCCAGATCTAAAGAACATTCAAAAGAAATTGGTTTTTTTGCTTTTATGAATAGAAATTTTTGAACTAGCAACTGAAAAATGATATTTGGAATTGACTACAACTAGACATAACTTTGTGTCGCAATCTTAGGATGATTCGATTATGTACTGATTAAATGTTCAAAAAAGAAAAGATTAGTACTAATCAAATAGTTCTTTCATAAACGAAATGTATTAGGTACTCATGATTAATGTGTTCTAAACATATGCGGATTTGTTCATTAGCATGGAGTTATTTGACATCGATTGTTTTTCAAATCTCGATGTTCAATTGAGAAATAAAAACCGAAGTTAGTCGCAAACGCCACTTATTATTTTTATCGGATGTATATCATTTAGCGTTGAATATGGAGTATTTCTACGTATAATTTTTTCTAGTTTAAACCATTTAAATGTTCTTTTTTTNTTTTCTTTTTCGAAATAGGATTCTCACAAGAATATTTTTTGCGAGATACATAATCTACGTTTTTATTCATTGGTAATCATCTATTGTCGTCTATATCAGACTTTCTAGCGATGCCCAACTCACAGATTTTTCGATACTATTTAAATTTAGTCTCTATGCGGTCGTTGTGATACTGATTGAATCCATCGTACACTACGACTTTCGTATGATATCAATGTATATGTCTTTTTGTTTTGTTGTGAGTAAACCGTCTTTCAGAATAGTCCGTTAAAATAAAATCTTTATTTTCATATTTACTTATTTTCAGTAGTTGTTTGTTTTTCATTTACTTGTACCACATTTAATCGTACACTTTTTTTTGTATAAAATTCAATAATTTGATCGATTCGTTGGATATTAATAATATTATCTAGGGAATATTTTTTAATTAAAACTTTCAATGTTTCAATGCTTAATTTTGCAATATCAATTGAATTATTCATTAGTAATTGCTCGAATATTAATAATGGTTGTCCAACTAATTGTACATATGAATCTGTTTGTTCTAATGGTACGCAATTAAAAAATAATGCTAAACCAGTAACTAAAATACATAATTTTGATCTATCATACTCGTCTCGAAACAGTATTGAATTTTCTTCAAACTGTCCCAACATATATTGTATAAGACGAAATTTAATAAATAATCTTGAAAACGGTATCGATTTCGTATGTGTAACTAATGTTTTTTTCGATAAATCTTCAATTAATTCCGTACATAAACGCCATTTATCATTCGGCTTTTCAATTGTGTCGATAATCTGTAAAATCTTATTTCCATTTCCAATATTTTCTTCTTTTAATAGCCAATTAATATGTTCTTCAACTAATTTCAATCGTACACAATTGATTACATTTTCATCCACATAATTATTTAATAAAGTTAGCCATTTATGTCCCATATCAAATTGTTTTTCAACAATAAACATCTCAACTACAGCTAGTGGATCACGTTGTGAATGTTCTTCTGCATGTTGCCATGTTAAACATTTTGATGATGTTTTCCTCGTTGCCATATCTTCAATTGACATATTTAATTGACCATCATCTTTAGATATTTTTTCCATACATTTATTAAATTGTGCTAATGCACTAAGACATAACGTTTTATAAACATACATTATACTTAAACGCTCTTGTATCCATGGTATATAGTCTTGGTGAGTTTTTTTACATGATGTTAAACACAACTGAAGTAATTGTAAACATGTCGGACCATCAAACCGTGGTAAATATGTTAATGTTCCATGAATTAATAAATGGCAATCATGAATTTTTCGTACATAATTAAATGCACGATCAGGTTCAGATGTTTGTTTAACTAAAGATAATAGAGCAAGATCACGTAAAATTTGAAAATATGGTGAATGAACAATAAATGATGGTAATAATGAATCGAATAATTGAACAATTTCAGTATATTTAGCATCATTCCATAATAATGAACATAGATAAAGAAGAAGATCATATTGATATGTTAAATCATTTAAGACAATCGAACGAAACCATTCGTCGCCGATCGATGACGTTGATTCGATTAATGTTGGCGATAATAATAGACTTGTAAAATAATTTTTTAATGGAGTATTATCACTTTGAATCGGTTTATTATGAACAATACATTGAACATAAATTTGAAGAATTTGGCCTAATGCAGGAGATTTTTCTTGAACAAATGATATCGTACGAGAATCAATGAGATGACTAGGCAAATTTGCTGACTGAGGAAGAAAATCAATAGGTGACGATAATGTTGCAATTGTAGATAATGATGGAAACGAACTTGTACGACGATGACGTCGACCGTGGTATGGTTCGAATTGAGATGAACACAAACGATAATCGAAACTTATCGCAAAATCATTTAGAGAAGGAATCACTTCAGTTCTTATGGTGAGATTTTCTAAAAAGAAAGAAAGCATAACAAATGTTAATAGAAGTGCTTGTATTTTCCAAGATGAAGAACGCAGGGAATATTTTACGACATTGATATTAGAACATAGTTAAAACAAGGATTTTTGATTTTAGCATTGAGTTCCATTAATCAACTTTTCTTTTTTCTGTTTCCTATTGAAAATGACTATGTTAGTTTGATATCGAGAAGTCTTTTTGTGTACTCAAAAAGTGAGTACACTCTAGAATCGGTCAGTATGTCCGGTCGTTTACACGATAACTTTCGAAAGGTGAGTGAAATCGTGATGAAAGTTTCTACACAGTTCAGCTTCATCAATGTCTCAGTCGAGTTCGAAGATGAGAAGGATCCGTCAAGAAATGACTGAGTTATCGAAAAAATTGTCATTTTTGATCAGATCGTCCCTGAGGGGGAGTACAGGGATTTTTCAAAAAAAAAGAAGTTTTTCTCAGAATTATCCAGAACGTATATAAATCGACTCAGTTTTTAACATTGATTCCGAATCTGATACTAGTTTTGAACTAAATCGTAGCCTTCTAACAAAACATCGCCTGAAAACGGTCTCAAAATGCAAAAAAACTGCATCCAGAAACCAAAGTGCCTAGTTTCTCATGATAATTTTGGTGTTCAGACATTCTAGAATGACTCATATGTCCCATGTACTTTTTGCAGTACACATAACTCTCGCATGAAATCCGAAGTTTCCACATTTATTTAACTTTCGAATCGAGGTGAGCAACGGAAAGTCTTGATCGGAGTGTAAATTTAAAATTTTGAAATCAAATGTACGAGAATCTCTGTTAATGGTGTTTCATTGGAATGTGTTCAAGTTTACATCCAATGTTTAGTCTGTATTTCAGACATTTACACTTGAGAGACTTTCTATTCAAAGAACATTGCAAATCTTACCATTAATTGCAGATATGAGATCGCTATTCAATAAATATTCTCGAATAAATTTAATAATTTCGTCTTTGTTTGGATCAAATTGATTGTAAAGAACACTTGGCAAACGAATTTGTATTGAATTGTCTATCTCTATTTTTTTAATTACAACGCATTTCTCAATGAAATCTTTTGTCGAACATTGTAGTTGTTCATTAAGCAATTCAGGTGTTAAAATAATAAATGGTGATGATGAATAAGTACAATCATTTAATAATAAACCTATTTTGACATTTTGACAATTATTCATTACTGGTAGGTATCGATAAAATGGCCCTGTTGGATCTAACTCTAATTTAAGACCATCAACAAGTCCATTTTGTTTTAATATGAAATATCGTATATCATACAATGATATTTGTTTAAGTTGACCAATATCAACGCGTGTTGTTAGAAGAAATAAAAGTCGTTCGAGTTCATTACGAAACATAATTGTTGTTGTCATTTGTGTGAGTTTCGTTCGTATAAGTTCAAGATGAGATATAATTAATAGGAAATTATATAAATTTGTAAAAAAACAAATACGTTCTTCATTAGTCTTTAAACGATCAAGATCAACATATGCTAACAGTGGTAAAGCCTTGACAATATCATCATAACGATCATATGTGAGCAATTTTTCGGTGTCTTCAATTGTCATATGACTATGACCAGTTGTATGAATGACTTCTATTTAAATAAAAATGAGTAGATTCAGAAATTGTGTTGTTTTAAGGTTTAGTGATCGAAGTAAATGATTTACTACGTAATGGTTAGTATATTAAATGGATCGATCTTCTGTTTTCTAACAGACAACAGAATAGGAAGTGAATTTTTCCATATAATACAATTTCTTGCATTCTAATTTTACAGAGAAACTTAGATGATCAGATCGATAATATTCCAGTAGAGTACTCGTTCTTTTTTGCTTTTATTGTAATAGATTATTGCGTAGTCCTATGATATAAACAGTAACATGTGACTACTCCTTTGTTAGTCATAACTCAATTCTCAGTTTGAAGCTAAAAATTATTCGCTACTATTGTTGATATGTTTGTAATCGCCTATGCTTTTGTTTAAACTCATTGAATCATTAATATTCTTTATGCTAGATCTTTATTCTATATGAATATAATCGGTTATTTCAGTTGCAATTAACTCGGCATCAATATTAACATGTTTATATCTACTCTATTTTCTGTTTCCTAGACAATTGAATAAGATTACGTAATCTACTTTTTATTGTAAATGTCAGGCTTTATTAACAAGACAAAATTACGAAAGCTATTGAATATCGTTCACACGTCTTTAGATAATGTATAATATGAATAGAAAAAAGTATAAGAAATTCTTTTACTAACTTACTTTTAATAGAATCTAATAGTTTAGCCAATAATGTTCTAACAAATTTTTCTGGATGTTCATTAAAAGAATTCGGTTCATTTTGAAAATCATCTAATTTACTAGTTAGACGTTTAAGAAATGTTGTTGACCGTCGCAATTGTCTCTTATTATTACCATTTAACATTGATTGTGATGTTTGCTGTACCTGATACTGTTGATAATATGAAAAAATATCTAATGGTTGTTGTTGTAACAATGTCGTACGTCTATTTGCAGCTAATGATGATGTTGGCATTGTTTTGTCAACAAACAATGGACGGATTATGTTGAGAGTAACAGCAAGTGATATGTCAATATTTAATTTTGTTGTCATAAATTGTAATTGAGCTAAATCAATATCACTTGATCGTGCAACAATACGATGAATAAGTGATAATGGTGAGTGTTGCAAAAGATCACAATCTGTTGTTACATCTTGTAATGGAAATTTTTCAAGAAGAATACGAAAATTTTGTAGATATGTATGAAATATTGAAAAATAATTTATATAAGTAGCTGATGGTACTTTCGTTTGATTGGAAGCATTTCTAAATCGACAAACGATTTGTTTAGTAAAATAGGAAGATTTTCAAGTTATTGATTTGATTTTGAAAAAAGGAAAGGTCTGAAGTCAGTTTAAACGCTTTTTGGATTGAGAGACCTTTGTTATTTTTCACTGTCTAACTTTTTGATTTTAATTGAAACTGAAACGAAAACATTTTCAGTACTTCCAGTGAAAAATGGGTTAATACGGATTTCTTACTGCTATTTAACCCTTTGAGTCCTAAATTTTTTAAATTACCAGGAATGGTAGACCTAGGTGTGCTGATGAAGTTCTACTATAGGACAGGTTTTGGCAATTCCGTGGTTTTATCTGAGGAGGATGCAAACTTGGGAAAAAATCGAAAGTTGGTTCCAAAGATGCCTTTGCCGTTTGACTTCGGAAGAAGCTACAGATCTCGGGGTTTCAGCATTAGATAGATGGCAGTTAGTCGATTCTAGAGCACTAATAAAAGTTAAAATTCTGTTTGGGTTTCATAGAGATATTTCAGCCAAAAAAACATCAAAAATTAGCATTTTTTGCCGGTTTTTGTCGAAAAAATAGAACACGGGAGAAAGCATATCCGCTACAAAGAAATGATCAACTCAACGAGTGGCATCTATGATAAAATTTTCAGACTTCTCACATTTGTAATATAGGAGCCAGATAATGTCCAATTTGACTGGGAGGTCACACCTTGTCCTTCCAATTTGCGCCCCTTTACAAGGTTTTCAATTTTTTCGAACCTACAGATATGCTTACAGGCATAAGTCCTACACAAGCGCTGCAAATTTCATTCCATTCCAATAAAGTCGATGCAAACTCTGGTACAACTCAAATAAGCACCTCTATAGGGTCAAAACTTCGCAAGGTGCATGTTTCAATGTTGTCATCCATACAGTCCATTATCCATGCAATCTTGTAGGGATCCGTGTTAGCTTCTGACATTTTTTTGGAATATTTCTTTAAGATTCTCAAAAACTCGAGGATTAGAAATGTTTCAAGGTGGGATATATGTGTCCCACCTGGACTCAAAGAGTTAAAGCGTTCAGATCGAATTAAACAATCTTTCTGTTTACTCTGTACGTGAAAATCAATAACGTTCACATTGACTTTCCACAATATGAAGACTCAAGTTATTGTCATTTCTGTTTATCTTTCATACATACTGTTTAAATATTTTTGTATAGTTACCTGATATATGTAATTAAATCTAATTTTGTATGCGGATCATTTTCAAAGAATTCTCCAGTCATTTGAACTTGCTTTTCTATTGATATTCGATCTTGTTCGTTTGAATAGTATTGCCGACAATGTTCATCCAGTCTTTTATAATATTGAATAGTTTTTGTTGCTTTTGGTCCATCTAATGGTATTGTAACATCAAGTAATAAATCGTAAAATGAACTATTGGATGAATTAGCTAAATTAATATAATTATTAATCATTTCATTCAAAGTTTTTATTCTTGTCGTCGAATTTTTATTATTTGTTGTGTTATTTGATGAAAATACTGAGCGTGGAATAGGCAAACGAAGTTGAGCTAAATCAAGTAATGTTTTACTTATCGTAATTGTTGGTGCATTTATTGCTAAATCAAATAATGTTAAAGATACGAAATGTTCATGATCAAAATAGTTTGACGTTGGTAGCGTTGATGAAACATCTGACGATTGAGCAGCTTCTAATAATGGACCTATATCATTTTGTACTGATGTATTATCAAGAGCTGATGATGCTAAATTAGCTAAACCAGCTAAAACCGATTTTGAAGTTGAATTATCAATTGGAGAACCAGATGATGAATAGGAATTAGACAATTTATTAATTGTATCACGAAATAATTTACTAAATTTCGCTTCAACAGCAAGCGGATGATGTTCCATACTGAATAACTACAAAAAGAAAGACGATAGTATAAAATTCAATAGTCAGTTGATTGTGTAGAGAACTTACTCGAATAACTTCATTGGCTTCAGTAATTTTTCCTTCTTTCAAACAGATAGCTAATAAATTATCACGACTAGAAAGAATTTGTGATACTAGTGTTGATTTTTTGTACTTTGGAGTATGCGTTGATACTGATGATGTAACACTAAATAAATCATTTATTAAATCTGTGCTCTTCTACACAAAACATGTTCTTTTGTGTTTACCTAGATACACTGCTTTCGGAATGACGTGATCGTCGTCTTTTTCGACGGGCTAGTTTTAAATAAGACGGCAAGCTTTAGCGAGCTGAAAAAAGAAATCTTTTCTAACTTACGAACGGGAAGGATTAAATTTTTTACACTAGAATTGCTCACTAAATTATCATCATTGTCTTGTCCATCAATTTTGTTTTCCTGCGATGATGCTCCACTTGTATCACTGGTTAATAGTTGATATCTCCATGATGTTTCACTAAGAGTTTTGTTTAATTTTCCAGCTCGACTAGTAAATTGTTCACTTGTACTAATTGAACATCCTTGAAAGTATTTGTCCAATAATGTTTCAAAAGTCACTGTATAACGATCTTCTGCTTTATCTTTTATTTTTTGATGAAGTGTACGAACGTCGGACAGTTGATCTCGAAGAAAAGACAATAATTTATGAAGCACTTGCTGATCAATTAATAAGCCAGTACGATTTAATGAATGAAGATGTGATGCACCAACTGAACTCATTGAACTGCTGCATACAGACACATTATCATCTGTGTTTTCATCAAAATTATTACGAAATCTTCTAACTGATAGTTGAGTTCTAATACTAGCATTGCTTGACGCATGAAAACTGTCATTAGTTAGATTACTTCGCATCGATGAAAATAAATTCTCTGATGGTGATA
Source organism: Rotaria magnacalcarata (assembly GCA_900239745.1). Lineage (NCBI taxonomy): Eukaryota > Metazoa > Rotifera > Eurotatoria > Philodinida > Philodinidae > Rotaria > Rotaria magnacalcarata. The sequence goes on along the minus strand of OENM01000328.1, from coordinate 71,037 downwards.
GAGATGCTGATGCTGCATTTGCGGATTGCTCAATCACTTCAGTTGTATCACCAGTTTTTAATTCTCTTTGTTGAAGAAAAATAAGTGAAAAAATATTTTCTAATAATTCAAGACGAAAACGTAATGGAAAGATTTTGGTTAAATGAGTACGTGTAGTAGCAAATAAATCATTATCTGGTTGATTAGTATTTTTGCTACTATCAGCAGACGATAGAATACATTCAACAACACTATTGATTGAAAGATAACCAAGAAATATCATACAAGCAGCTTCTCGAGGTAATGGAATATCACGTTTTGGATCATCTTCAAAACGAACTGCTAAAAGAAATAGTTCACATTGAGATTTATATTAGCGCATAGATATTAAGTAGAATTTGTAATTTCGATTAGATCTTCTAGTTCAACTATGGACCTTGAAAATACTTTTAAATATAATTCAACATACACGTTAAAATGTTTTGTTTTTGAACTAGCGAGACTTTAAAAAATATTTTCTTTTGTATAACGTATCTATCTATATATATATATATGTTGTGGTCAAAATTCAAATCGAGTCAAATTTTAAATTTGCCCAGGCAGAATTCAAATTAGAATTATGTCCAACAAAATCCCAGTCATAATTCTAATTTCGATTTTTACTAAAAAATTCTAATTTCGAGGGTGTGCGTGTGGGGGTGTGGATTTGGGTGTGAATCTCTCCATCAAAACCCGTACCCGCACCTGCAACCACACACCCTCGAAATTAGAATTTTTTTAGCGAAAATTGAAATTAGAAGTATGACTGAGATTTTGTTGGACATAATTCTAATTTGAATTCTGTCTGGACAAATTTTTAATTTGACTGGATTTGAATTCTGACCACAACAGAGCTCAAATAGTTCGATGTTGTGCATAATCCCTATTTAAAATCGAAAAGAAAAGTTAATGTAATCGATTTTGAATATCACTACTGAAGTTATGCAACCAAAGCATATTACTTCAAATTTTAAGACAGCTTTCAGTAGAAAGAGTTAGTTGAAAGATACGAATGAAAACTCATGCATATACATGACAGTGCGCTCTTATTTATATTCGTTTTAACATTTCGACATATTTCAGAATAAATCTAACAAGGAATTATTAAATAGAATGTACCAACATTCGACTGAAAATTTTCCTTATGCTAAGAAATTTTCAGACTTACACGAATCGTTGGAAGTTTGAAACTCATAAAGTTTAACAAAATAGTAAAACAGGCAACGGAATTTACTTTCTAAGCAATATTCATATGTCGGTTTATCGAAATATGATCAATCACTTTAAAAACACCTACGTAGTTTTTTTTGTGTTTGTCGTTCGTTGTCATCATCGATATCTACCGATGTTTCTTCTAATTTTTTCAAAATTTCTGCTGAATCAATTGTATCTATATCCAAATATCGATGCATGAGCGATAGAGGTGAACTTGTATGTAACAGGGCTAATAAATCCGACATTTTCAGCGAAGCTGATGCACCATCATAATTCCTTGAAATGAAAACGAAAATTAAGTAAATGAATTTAAACACAAAAGCAATAGGTTCAATTAATTAAACACTTTAAGCAACTTGAACTTACAGATCAATTCTAATAAAAATCAATAAATTAATAAAAATAATATCGTTTTAATTTCAATAAAAAAAATGCAATTATAAATATGCTTGACTTACCGCCGAACATTATATAGCCATGTTATAAACTCAGTATGAGATTGAAATAATTTCAAACATTTACTTAAAAAACAATTTTCTGTTTTCAATCGATTAATCGCATCATGTAATACAATAGCATCATTTATTGTTCTCACATGTGTCCATGTAAGAAGAAATATATATAGATGTAATGGTATCAATTGTTCAATATTTAATAATTGATCAAATGATGAATAATCACGATTTTTGACCATTAATACTGAATCATTCTTAATAATAATATTTATCGATAGATTAAGAATAAAAAGTTAACCATGTATTTAACTTACTAGTATACATGATATTAAATCTAATTTATTTTCAATTAAATATAAATAGATTTCTTTCCAAAAAGAGCTTTCTTGTTCAAAAGAATTCTTTTTTAAAAAATGTATTATGGCTGTATCATTTCCTAATAATTCACGACGATATTCACTTTCTAATTCACTTATAAAGCGTGCTAAATCACCGTTGATTAATACAGAACGATATAAAACTTTTAAATTAAACAATTGTGCATCATTATTATTTGCTTCAGTTGCATAAATAACAATCTTTTTCAATGTATCACACATTATTTGACGAAAATCATTTGTATTACACGAATAAAAATGTAATGAAAGAAGTAAATCAACAAGATTTCGTTTTTCTTGTTCATTATTTAAACTTTTTAATTGTTGTAAACATAAATCAAGAGCACGTTTATGAATTTGAATTAACCATGGATGCATAGATGGCATTGAAGAATAAAAATAATAACGAATAAGAGCATGAACACGTGAAGTTTCATTTAACCATAAATCGACAAGAAAATCAGCCATAGTATCAGTTAGAAGACTTGACGGAATAGAATCAGCATTAGTATGAATTCGATCAAATTCCTTAATTAAAATTAAACACGAAAAGAGAATATACTATTTGAAAGAAGATCATTAGGTATGAGAGATAAGCATTTAGAAAAGAAATGAATTTTGTTTTACTACGACAAAATTTTATAGCAGTCAACGGAAAAGAAACTTTTTTTTTTATGAATTTTTTGAATATTTTATACATTTGATCGTCATTCAAATAATTTCAAGTTAAAGACTATCCCACAAAAACATGTCCCAAGCTTAATTCAGAGACAATAATCGAATCAAATCTCGACTTTCTTATTGATTTTAGTCTCCGTTATAAAATCAAGATCTTACCTGAACAACTTGTGCCGTTGGTTGAATATCACCAACAGCCAAAAGAAATTTATACATTGCGTCATATTTAAGTGATTCAATTAATGTCTAGAAAGAAAACTTCGATGTCTGCTGATTAATTTGTCTTGAAATCAAAATATTTCTTACCGCATCTAAATACTGTTTAATTCGGCATTCTTCGACCAAAAGCAAAGCAAAATGAAATGGTGTCGGTACTGATTTCGATCCCGTACTAAAAGAAATTAGAGAAAAACAAATCTATATTTAATCTAACATTTTTCTCTTGCATTTTTACCAATAAGCGGTTGGATTTCGAATAATATCAATCAATAATTCTTCTAAATTTGTATTAAGTTGTAAACGTTTATTAAATAAAATTTGTAAACATATTCGGCATAACTCCCATTGACCCAAATAAACATGATTACAAAAGGCTTGATATAATTGTTCATTGTTTCGCGCTTCAGTATCGAAAAATTCATGACGAATTTCTAGCACACTCATCGTTATCTAGAAATAATGACAACGAAACAAACGAAGTCATCAAGAACAAAAGAATAACTGCTGGCAATAATGAGAGAAAAAGAAAACCAACGAAAATGTGATTTTATTCTTAAAATCTTTTAGAACCTAGCAGACTACTAAATAGTCCTGCTGATTGTTTTACAGGTGAATTTTGTGTTGCTGCTCTTTGTCGTTTTTGTTCTTCTATTTCCTAAAATTTAACAAAAAACAAAAGACGCATGCTAATAAAAGCCTACAACAATGACTTCAATCATACGAGTAATTTTTGTTGTCGAATTAAAAATGTTTCAATAGGATCTGTTTCTTGATTGTAATGATCAAGTACATCACGTACATCTTCAACACCACTCGCAGCAATCACTATGATGGGAAAAAAAAACAGACTATCGATAAATATAAACAAAATAAAAAGCAACTAACTTCGAAGAAATGTAGCTAAATGAATTAATTGCCTATCGTCATCGTTACCATCCCATTTTTTAAAACGATGCAAAGCATTTCGTGGTTGTAATTGATAAGAATTTTCATCCCAATCTAAGAAAATTATTTTTTTCAAATCCCGATTAAGACATGCTAAATCCTAAAAAAGAACATAATGATTGTTTTATGAAAAAAAGCAAACAAACAAGAATATGGAATTTTACCTTAACATGAGTTCCATTAATAAAACGAGTATTTTCACGAAATAAACTATACATGATACGATGATCACCATCCATATTTTGTATAACCGATGCAGCACCCTGAAAAATATCACCATTGAAATCTTTCTAATACAGTTTGTTTTGTAAATAAAGTTTTCCGACTTTTCAATACGGAGCTTTTCGAAATACGATGACTGCATAAATAATTAACAATGAATGATTTGAACGCGATGAATGTTTTGTATAATTCGCACTGAGTATCTTTCATATCATCAAATAAATGAAACTATGATGTTTACCTCATCATTTTTATCTCAGACATGCTGACCAAATAGAGGGCAAAAAAATTGACTTATCTTATCTCGCACTCCATCATAATCTTGCCTTGCCTACTTAATTAAAATATATTCTAATCATCTTTAATAAATTAAAACTTGAGTAACTAACTGTACTACTGGGAGAACCTATCAAATAAAGACATTCAATCTATTTATAATAGTATTTAAAAACTGCAATTTTCTCTTCTATCTCTAAAACCTTCTAGACACTATTTCGCGTATAAATAATCGTTAAGTCCTAGTCGAGATTTTGACAGAAGCATACTATATTTAAATTATACATCATTTCAAATTGACTTGAATATCTCAAAAATACATAACATCGTTTAGTTCAATCAATGAAGTATTGAGAATTGTTCTTGAAAAACGATTTCCTCAAAACTATGAATTCTAACTTTCTTCTTCCGATTATTTAACATTCATCTGAGAGAAAATTTAATTCTCCATGTTAAAATAATATTTATATTTGTTACATACCCATGGCGTTTCTTTCGTATAAATAACAACTTCATAAACTGGATAACCGATTTCTTTTAAAAAATAATCTAATCCAGGTCTTTTTTTATATCTCCATCCTGTATTATAAGCCCATTCAGGATTTAACAAAACTCCTGACATTTCAATGACTAATGTATATTTGGGTTGATAAGGTGCTGGCAATGGATCAGGTAAAAGTTTATCACTCGTTGGATCTTTAATTGTTTGCCAATAGTCAATAATTCCTCGAAATGATCGTTTAATATATTGTTTCCATGATGGTAAATCTGAATATTGATCTCTCACAAGATTTCCGTCTTGATCAATTTGAGGCGCACCCCAAACAAGAATAATATAACCTATGGTTGAAACCAACCATACACCAAGGAAATAGCTTGTATATTTTAACATTCGTACGTCCCAAGCAGCTTTAGCTTCACGTTCACGTTTTTCTTCATCGGTTTGATTAGTTGTATATTTTGGATCTTTCGATGTTTTAGAAAATATAAATGGTGTTTTATTTTCATTATCACCCATGAATGAAGATAACTTCGCTGATGACGAAGGAGAAGAAGATGAAGCATCGTTTGGCGTTTGTTGTTGAAAATATATAGCAGAAAGTTTATATGTACGATTATTTATTTTCAATGACTGATGTTCAAGCAGTTTTAATGAACGAGGAATAGACCCGCAAGTCTGACAAAATATTCTTGATCGTAATGCAGAAAACATTTTTTATGTAATCTAAAACCTTCTTCAAAAAAAAAGGTGAATAATCATTCAAACTATCGTCTCACTTTTCTTATATAATCAAATGTGAAAAATAAATCATCAAGACAGACAACAAACAGAAAAAAAATTAATGCTTTGAAAGACATTTTGTATCGATGAAAATAAATGTTTTTATGTGTTAATAGCTTTTTGCTCGTCTTCATCAGGTGACGATGATGCACCAGCGGCATTATTGCTTGAGTCAGGTCCTTTACCATCAAGCAACTCTTGTTTGGCACGTCGTACCGCTGGTGAATCGTTGAGCATGCCATTTTTGACCGAATTATATACGTAAAGAAATGCAGAGGCTAATAATGCAATTTCAAGACATATGATAAAAAATATCTCGAGCATAAAATAGCCATAACTGTCAAGAATTAAGCCGGTAAATATATTCCTAAAAAGTCAAATAGAAAGATTTCAATTTCCGTTGATTACTTACAAACATAAGTGTTACATACATCACAGCAAGACCTAGATTTTGAATCGATTGCATAAAACCATAGGCTGTACCTAACATTTTTTTAGGAACAAGAAAAGCAACCATTGGCCAAAGAGATGCAGCTAATATCGAATACGATATGCCCATTAAAACAAGAGGCACAACTGGATGAACAAAAAGGAATGCAAGAAGAGCATGAGCTATTATTGTTGTCGTAATACTGCCCATGAGCCAGTAAAGATTTCTGCCAGTTTTATCAACAGCATAGCCAAGTAACGGTGAAAGAATTGCGGACCTTAAATAAAAAAATTAAAGTTTCTTGTATTTCATATTTGAAAATTTTCTCATCTTAAACATACATAAAATAAACTAAACTATTACATGCATTCGACCAAGCAGGTGACAAATCATATTTCGATTCAAAGAGTAATTGAGCTGCAGCAATAAACGGAAATATTGCAACATAATAGAATACACAAATAATAAAAACAGAGTAGAGTGAAGCTGAAAAATGTCGAATATCTAAAAATACAAATAACGAAGTATATTCGTATGTACTATTTCTTCGACAGGCATACCTCGAATATGAAATTCATCAGCTAAAATATAGTAAAAAGAATAGTAAGTTCATGAAAAAGAAAAAAACTAATAGATTTTTTTATACAAACATGGATCAGGTGGGTTATCTTCTTGGATGACTTTGCGTCGTCGAATATCTAATGACCAAAGAATAAGTGCACAGACAAGCGAAATTAGACAAGTTGAAACAGCGATTAAAAGCGTTGCACCAATACGATGTGGACCAGTTACATCTTTATCCAGTGAATCATAAATGCGATGAATTGTATTCATATTTACTAAGCTTCCCTTAACAACAAAAAAGAATTGTTCATTTTTTTTTCTATTTTACAAACCCTCCATAATATACATACTACACGAGCAAATGAAAGTTGTAATCCAAATACGAAATTTAATTGTTTTCCAAAAAACCATGAAACTGCATAGGCATTTTGTGCACTTGATAATGATTCACCACCAATACCAAATATAAAACGACCAGCATTCATCAACCAAATTAAACGACAATAACCACCAATACCAAAAATGATTTGTCCAACAAGAATAAATCCACAAAATAAAGTTGCACCACGTGCTACTCCAAGCCATTTATCAATTAATATACCACCAACAGCAGCCAGTCTATTTAATTACAAATGATAATATAAACTGATATTATTTACATGCTTACACAACATTAGGCCATGAATACCACGAATAGAATGATGTAAAAGTTGACGAAGAGATTTTTAAATCATCTTTCATCACATCTTCTAAACCAGCTGGATTATCATAACAATAATAAGATCCTGGGAGAGAAAAACAGTCATAGAAGAGATTGAGGTATAAAAGTGCACTCAGTTTTTACCGAATGATAAAAAGCACATGAAAAATACCGCAATCCATTTTAGATATGGTCCGCGTGGATCTAGTAACCCATGATAAGACGTTGTTTCGTGCCGACCAACTAGTATAATTCGTTCGTTATCATCGTTAACATGTGCGTCTTCCATTTCTGAGCTTGAAGTTCAAAAATCTCGAATATACGAAGAAAAAAAAGAACATAAATAATGATGATAGCATAAACTTTATTCATTAGTCATTGAAGCAACTGATCAAAACATTCTCTAATAATAAACTTAGATTCAGCATTTAATATTCATATAAAATAAAAGTAAACGACTGATAACGTTTATTTTATTCATTATCTTTACTAGAAAGTTTTGTTTTTCTAAAACTGACATCTATCATTTACTATTGATTACCTACATTATACCAATGAAGAACTCTCGAATGATTCATCATCAACATCGATTCGTTTTTTTCTCAGTCGATTCAATTCATTTCTTTCACAATTATTTTGAATTTAGTTTATTCTTATATAAAACTATGTCAAATATTAAACGTTTAATAGTTCTTGATCTCAATGGTCTATTGATTCATCGTGTTCATAAAAGTCTCTATGTAAAATGTAAACCTATGTTCAAAGAACAATACGATATTGGAAATTTACCCGAAGCCGTACCAAAAGGTAATTTTGCTGTATGGTTACGTCCTAACGTTAAACAATTTCTTATGTGGCTAATGGATCGTTTTCATGTTGCCATATGGTCGTCTGTGTTATATCATAATATTGCACCTATTGTTGAAATATTGTTACCCGATGAACACGATCGTTCTCGTTTATTGTTTTGGTGGAATCAAGAACATTGTTTCAGCGAAGAAGATCCAGCAGCAAAAGATCCAACGAATTCAAAAGTATTTTTTAAACGCTTGACATCAGTATGGGATGATGTTGAAATTAACGAACGTTGGTTGATGGGTCAACCGAAAGATAGTGAACTACGTAATAATACGCTATTAATTGATGATAACAAAGCAAAGGTACGTGATAATCCAATTCATACATCCATCCATCCACGATCATGGAAATTATTTGAATTATATGATGATAATAATAATTTACGAATCTACAAAGATGACGTATTAGAAAACAATGGACAACTAATGATATGGTTAGAAGGTTTATTAGAATGGAAGGGAACTGTACCTGAATATGTGGAAAAACATCCATACGTTGATACGCCTTTAGAAGAAATTAAAAAAAAAGAGAAAGATTCTTGGGATTCTAGCTGGAAATAAGCTTTGATAACAAAAAAAACAAAACATTGTTTTCATTCATATTCTCATATGAGAAAATTTCTTGTCCATTTTCTTTTTGTAGATGGTTAGTTTAAATCCACAAAATAATCGAAGTGGAGGAGTAAGTTGAATCTTGGTTTTTTGTTCGTATTCATTTATTTAACTGTTTTTTTGTTCGTTTCTTTCTCGTATTCTTCAAGGCAATGTCATTTGCTGATAGATCAATACCTGAAAATGATCAAATCATATCAGAAAATACTCCATTGATAAGTGGTATCGAACAAAATTCTCGACAAATACGAACAGCACCTTTCATTATTATTCATATTTTACTTATGGTAAACAGGAAATAAAACAAGAAATGTAGACCCATGAAAAATTTCATATTTTTGTAGATCATATTTGAAATGGTGATTGTTTTATTTCCGTTTTTATGCTACGATAAAAAAATTTCAAAAATATGTGACCAACATTCTCCATATAATATCTGCTTATATATACATGTTGGTGTTTATATTGTCAGCGTTGTTTTTGATCGGTAGGATTATAAAATATTTCGAAATGAGAAGGCGATATTGTTTCTATGATAGAACTGATAATTTAAATACTAAGATTGATTGAAAATACTTTTCAAAGAATAAAACATGTTTATCATGTATTTGTCACAATAACAAAAAAAGGTACGGCTGATTCATATACAACAGGTCGTTTTCTATTGTCATAGTTTCAGCCTTACGTTAGCGAAGTATTTAATAAGATTTTAAATCAGTGTAAACTGATTTCGAGTGTCCAACTTTTCACAGATTCAATAGTCTTCTTTCTTTAAACTAACTAATCCTTCGTCTATACTGCACATGCATGTATTCAATAATTTCGTTGTTTACTAAACAAAGGATTAATAGTATGACAATGAAAATTGTAATAGTAAATAACTGAAATGATCCTTACTCAGTCCGTTTTTTGTTTTTGGAATATGACTTTTGACATACGTGTTTGTGCGATCATAAAAGAGATTACTGCGAGCAAAATAATTTTTACCGTATCTAACTGAATACTATCATCATCATAATAAATAAATCGTGATGACCCATGAAAATATGCTTAATCTTTCTTTTTCTTTTAGTTTTTCTCTTATTCAATGTTGTTATCTATGATTTGATTTAGTTTGTATCATTATCATCAAAATTTATCACGAAATGATGGTTACCTTGATTTTTATCGGCGAACAAGAAATTTAAGGCGTACACCTTTAATTATCATCTCAGCAGGTAAGACTAAAATATTAAAATTTTCTTTTCTTTATTTAAATCTAATTAATAAAGGTAACGCAATTCTTGTCGCTATGATTAAATTACTTGAAGATTATCAAACATCAATTTTGCCACTTCAACCATGGCATTTTCTTGCAATATTAACTACTATTGAAGTAGTTTTTATTTTAAGTGTACTCTCCTGGTATCTCGGTAAGTGAAATAAGATTGACTTTAATCTTATGATTTTTCCTTTGATATAAAGTTATGACTATTAAATTCAATAAGCAACGTAATCTTCCCGATGCCGCACTCGATGATTTACTTTCAACTTTTGTTCCACTACAAGGTTCAACTAATGAAATTGGTTTTCGGTTTGTTGTTTAGTTTGAATTATTTATTTATTTTATTTGTATTTTTCTAGAGATCAAACTTATGCAGAAAATGTTCTGGAAAAACAGGCAGATCTGATTCGATATTTACGTGATCGGAATGATCAGTTAGCTCATTTTGTTCATAGAGTTAAACAACAAGTAAACATTGAGCAAATCTCAACAAATCTTATTTAATAATACTCATTTTCAACTGGTCGATCTTTCACGTTATATGTTTATATATATATATAGTTTGTTCAGTTTTGTAGTTTGACAGATAGTATATCTCTCTCTATATTGATAAATGGTTTATTCAAAATAAATTATTCTCGATTTAAAAATCGAATATTAATAAGATTTTTTTAAATAACACATTGTAAAATATTTAAGATATTTGTTTTTTATAAATAAAGCGTGAAGATGATGAAGTCATCAGTATCTAATAATGACGTGCCGAAAAATATTGCTTAAAAGTTCTGAGACTGTATTAATCAAAAAACAAATAAATGGACGATTAAAAAATAGTAAAAGTTCATTTTTGAATTGTAATTTACTATGTGCTATTCTACAAGAATCGTTCAAACGTATGGTCTCACAATCAATCAATATCTATATAATAACGAGATTATGGATTTCGTATAGAAAAATCGTTCTTTTCAATCCATCGATAGCATTATCTTCACCATATTGGATATCTGAATAGATAATTTCTGATTAAGTGACCTGTCTTGTAATAGTATATTTTTTAAGAAGATATATTTGCTATAGGAATCTTTTTTATTGATCACACTAAACAGTAGAGTTATATTTCATTGGTAAAATCAATCACTATTGTATCAATCAAGTAACAAGATGAGTTGCATTTTTGGTTTTTGCAGAATTTAGAATACTATTTAGTCTTCACTCAGCTGTTGATTAGTTATAATAAAAAATGGCAAAAGCACTACAGTATGAAAGAAGAGAAAGAGATGGAAAATACTCAAAAGAGAGCGCTCGTACTCTTTTGTTTTTGACTCACTAATGTACAAATAAAAAGCGTTCAATTTTAACAGCTTTTAAATTGGAATCAATGATAAATAAAACAATTCAATATGCTCGACAAAGAGTAAATATATTTAATCAGCTACGATTAAATATACGCATGTTTTCTGAATGAAAACGCCCTATACTGTCTAGCTGTGTTCTTTCATTATGCATCTATCTATCTATCTATCTCTCTTTCTTCCTGCAGTAAGCTATACGTAACAAACAATCGGATTTAACACATTTCTACTACGTTGACCTTAAATAGATTACTTTCCATCTAGAATGATAAGAATTTTATCAAGGAAACGAGAGCTCTTTTAAGAATAGATACTCTAAATACTAGTCGAATTCTTTAAAAAAAAATACTTTCTCTAAATCAATAGACAGAAATCTATCAATGACATAGAATATATTTTATTTAAACGGTAAAAGAAACCTTAAAGCTTTGTCCAAAACATGAGAGTCTAAGAAAAATTCTTCTTATTATGCATCGCCATATTTTGTGAAATGCTCTTTATAATAATGCTTTTTTGTACATGCATTGCGTAGTGTAACATACAGAAAAAGACGAACCCTAACTTGTTTACCTATTGTCTCTACCTAATCATAATCTTAATCTATTTCTTTATGTCTAGTTATACTGACAAAAAAAAATTAATGATCCATCAAATCTTTGCCAATGTAACAAAAACAAGAAGGCAAAATTGTTTTTTTTTCAAGTATCTTTCTAATTACATATAACTAAATTGAGATCCTTGATTTAGATGAACAATTTCAATTATAGCAAATCTAATTGGATCTATTCAGTATGTGACTTTTAGTTTTCAACTAATCAATGAACATTGCATGTTCCATTATCGATGTAATTGATGTTGACTATCATTCAATATGATTTTATGCAGATCTACTGTTAGAAAGTCTCAATAGAGTCAATATTGAATTCTGGCATCGATCACAATATTTAATTCGATGTCAAACATCATCTTGGAACTAATTGAATAAAAGAAAAGCTACTTTATAGTAGATGTGCCTGTCAAACAAATCTCTGGTATTGAATACCAATGTAAAAGAGAGATGAAATCACATCATACATTATACACAATCGAGCTAATTGATATTCATTTATTATAATATAGCTTTTCTCTCACAGTATAGAGTACCGCCCTTTATACCATCCAAAGTGTCGATATCTTGGCCAAAAAAGTAAACACAAGATAATTGACGCAATCATCTCAACGCCCTTGATGAGTATATAAATAAACACGTATCATTTGTCCATTTATTGTCTCGACAAATCATTCTAATCTTTATTTTGTTTTGCATGAATAGAAAAGATATGAGCAATAGTGTTCAGCAGGAAATGACACCAACTCAATCATTCATTTGCCGGCGTCACCATAGAAAAAGGATGGATCCGGATATGACGATGAAAAAAAGGTTTAAGCAATGGTAGACACTCTAATTAAAATGTCATGCAGACTGAAAATTACTTTTTTCATTTTTTATGGAAATTATGAAACCTTGCGTCGTAGTACTGTACATAGTAATTTAATCGCTTGTACGCAATAAATTTCCTTCTAACAACATGAAGTAAATATGTATAAGGCTCGACAGATATGTGTAAAACAAATGAACAGAAATATTTGTTCATGTCGTGTACAACAAGAAGACGATCAGATTTCATTGCATTATCTAAAAGGTTAAGTTTTTTAACTCGTTGTTCCCGAAATCAATTCAATGAATGTCTTGAACAAATTAACGTTGAATTGCTCTCTTTTTGCTTTTGTGTTGAAAAACATACACAATTTAACAGTTCGAAATCTAAAGCTCAAGGGACAACCATTATAGTAACATATATATTTAGTCGTCATTATTTCACGACCATGGTAAATGACTTTATATATATATAAATACATGTGTGTTAGTCGGAAAATGGAATTAAAGAGTTCGATAGTTTCGTAATGGACTTGCATGTTATTTTTTGACATTTTTTTATTATTCAACGGTCATTTTGGCTCTTGAGAGAAGAGAGGGGAGGAGAAGCGAGTAGAGAGCAGAAAGGAGAAAGAGGAAGAAGAATAAGAATAAGAGGAGGATGTGGCCGTTCCTTCATTTCTCTCAATATACGAACTCGTATTTACTCATCATCATCATCATCATCATTGGTATAGGATAGAAGAAATCATAATCATTTCTATCCTCTCAATCGAGCTGATCCTCTTGGTTGTCATCTAGTTTATTTACAAATTCATTTTTGTTCGGATCGAAAAAAAAGAATACATAGAAATTCTTATGTTGAACTTTAACTTGACGTAACAAAATAAAAATTTCACCTCCACACTGCTACGCAGATTAACGTATTCATTCGATTGTCATCATTTCACTTTTACAAATGTACCAAGTGACAATCTTCGGTAAGTTCATATTCCTCCTTCTACTGAAAGTTCTTTCTTCTATGCTAAATGAAAATTACACAATAGTCATTAATGTGACGTGACCAAACAAAAAGGAAAACGTTAAGAATTTTCTAATTTTCTTTTTGTTGTCTCTACCGAACAATATCTATTTTAATATTTTAGACTTTTTGTTGAGTATTAAGAAAAGTCTTTGGAACAAAGTAAAAGTGGGCATGTCATTGAAGGCATGTTAAGATTTCTTTTGTCGTACTCCGATTTAATCCGTTCATATCGTCATAGCGAATTTTCTAATTTGATTTTTACATTGTATTTGATCGAATAAAGTGATATGATTAATATCATATACTATTGAATTATCTTTTGACATATTGAAAGTGACAGAGAACACAATGATTATCTATTTGATTGAAAACCAAAGCAGTAGATATACTTACTTTGTTAAATATTTGTTTAGTACTATGCTTTATCGCTATTGAATGGATTCAAGCATCGAAGATTGTTGATACGAAAACTATTACCGAAAAGCAAGATCATGATGTAGTACTTGTCTGTCGATTTGAACAATTAAATAAAGGCGATCGTGTTATGTGGTAAGAATGACTACAAAAACAAAACGTTTTCGAGTTTGTTTCTATGTTGACTTTGTTTTCTATTAACAACTAGGTCAAAGGATAGTGTTATTTTGTCTGTTAACGATGAAATAGCTGGTGATAGAAAAAGATATGAAATCATCGACAAATATAATCTAATGATTAAAACAGTAGCAGAACAAGACAGTGGAAAATATTTATGTCAAAATTTTGATCAGCGTGTATCTATGAATATTATATTAACTATTTTAAGTAAGTAGAGTTAAATTTTTTTATGTAACACTTTTAGTATTTACTATGCGTATGTATTTATCGCAGCTGTTTGCATAGAAAATAACTATGAATGACAGTTACGTTATAATATCGATATCAAGAATGTTTCGAACGAAGCTATTTTAGCATAATCTAAAAAACTGATCCAACCGATGTTAGTATTGATTGGAATATATGAACGACCGTTTAACAGCTGGATAGCTGCTATGCCTTGAGATTGAATAGAAAAGGTGAAGGTCAATAGTTGATTGATGTCTGACCGTTTCTTAATTGTTCTCTCTTTTCTGATTCTAATCAACATTTGCCAAGGTTAACATCTATTCTATTTTCTAAAGTGTGAACTGTTGTTGTTATAACATTTTACTTTTAGCTCGACCATCAAAACCCGATATACAACAAGCAAATAAGAGTTTAATTGAAAATCATTCAGGCAAATTTCTTTGCATAACACAAGGTGGATATCCACCACCAACATTTACTTGGTTAATTAATCAAATAAAAATTAATGAGTAAACAATCAAAATATACGTATTTTAACATAAATAAATTTATTTTCTTTTTCTAAAAATTAAATTAGATCATTCTATAACGTGCGTAGTGATACACGTCAATCGTATAGTGAATTAAATTTACCAATGGAAAAACGGTTTCATAATGGTTTACTAACTTGTCACGTAGAAAATCAAGCTCTAGACACACCATTGATTACTACATATACATTGAATATTGAATGTAAAGAAAGATGTTCTATAATTTCAGAATCGATTGTTTTTAATTTTCATTGTTAAATACAGATAAACCAGAAGTTCGTTTACGTCATGGTCAAAAAATCGTCTCAAATAGTAATCTACTGGTTGTCGAAGATGATCGTATGACACTTCAATGTGAAGCTGAATCAAACCCACCCATACTTAAACCGGTAGCTTGGCTAAAGAACAATATATCACTTTCTGGTTTGTTAATTTCTAAAGGCAAATTCTTAAAATAAATCTTTCTTTTTTTCTCCACTAAATTTGTAGATATGAATTCTTCTTCACTCATATTATCAAATATCAAACGTAATGATGATGGAGTGTATACATGTCTAGCATCAAATGCAATTGGACATAGTCAATCATCAGTACACATTCGTGTTCAATGTAAAATGAAAAACAAATATTTGAAAAATCTTCTTTTTAAAATATCATTTTTTGTTTTGTTTTTATAGATTCACCAATGATCCATTTGGATGGAGGTGGTTCGATAAATGAAAATGAAAAATTAACATTAACATGTCGTGTTGATGCTTACCCATCGATTGATTATTATCAATGGTATAAAAATCATCAAAAATTAAATACAAGTTCATTGACATCTTCAATAGTTATTGAAAAAGTATCGAAAGAGGACTCGGGCATTTATATTTGTATGGTAAAAAATACTTTGAACTATTTTAATGGAAGTTCAATTGAGAAATATAATAAAACACAAACAAAAGTGACTGTTAATTGTAAGAGAAATCTTTACAGAAATAATCAAAAATAACTTTTATTTCCTCAGATGCGCCAAAAGTTCGTACATTCGATTCAATAGTAGCTGTTGATCTTCTTACCACCAATGTAAAATTCCAATGTGAAATAGATTCCTATCCTGAATCAATAGTAACCTGGAGATTTAATAATAATAATGTTATATTTAATTCAAATAAATATTCTATTGTACAAAATAAATCATTATCTTATTTAACTATTCAACAGATTCAATCAAATACAGATTATGGCTTGTATTCATGTAATGCAACGAATAATTTAGGATATAATTCAACAACTATCCAACTGAGATCAAAAGGTATATTGACATATAGTTTAATGTTAAGATCAAATCGTTTGTCATACTGTGTTTGCTATTTTCTCGATCATTATCATATCATTCAGACGTATATCTCCTATTGTTCACAGGATGGAATGTTTTTATGCTAATAGTTTATCGATCAATCATTTTCATCATTGTTGTTTATCATTTAATGAAATGAAAACAAAAAAAAAATAATTTTTCCTTTCTATTTTTCTCTATTTAGCTATACCTGAATCACCAACAGATTTAAATGTAACAAATATTGATTATTCAGCAATTAGTTTGAAATGGAAACCGGGCTTTGATGGAGGATGGCCACAATCTTTTTGGATTTCATTAGATAATTCGATATGGAAAGAAACTAATCAAACGTTTTATACATTTACCAGTGAGTTACTTTTGTCATAGTGTCATCGAAGAAGACTATATGATATCATAAGTGTGATCCACTAGTTGCTTATATACGTATAAGTACGAACTGATGGATGTAATATGCATCAACAATAACCAAGACATAAACATGATCGTCCAAAATAGTTGTAGAATATAAACATAGACTATAGTTTTCTGATTGCATAAGCTTATAGGAAACAGATCAGACAGTTTGACTGAAAAATATAGGGTCCGAAATTTATTTTTTGATTTTGACTGATTCACGTAATGTTTGAATATTATTTGTTACAAATATTTCCATAGCAATTCCACATGTTTTTGATGGAACAATACATTCATTCAAACGGATATTAAAAATAATGTTTTTAGATCTTCAACATTTGGAATACTATAATATAACTGTTCGTGCTTATAATGAATTGGGACAAAGTTCAACTGTTGCATTTCTTCGCGTTCAAACAAAAGATGTACCAGTGCGAAAAGAAGGTTAGAGTTCAATTGAGCTTGGTGATAGAAGATAATGTTTGTTTTTGCTATTAGATTTGCCAAATATTGAACATTCATCATTAGAATTATCAGAAAAATTAATTAATTATCGTTTAAATGATTCAAGTTTTATGTCAATAAAAGTTCCATTGTGCATTCGAATTGAAATCGATAATGAAACAAATATATGCGAACGTATTGTTACATCAAGTGGAGTGTTGAGATTCAATGAAAACAATTTAAATAATAATATTAATCTATCGATTTGTATTAGTCAATATGAAAATTATTGCGGAGAATCAATACCAGTGCAAATAAGTAAAATGATTCTGCTGATAATTTTACCTTAGTTTTAAAAAGATCTTGCGGTTTTAGAACGCGATACATCATTCAATTGGGTATTTCTTGTTTTATCGTCGATTATTACTGTTGCTTTACTTATTCTTTGTGGTCTTGGCATATTTTGTTTTTTAACAAATCGTAAACAACAACGAAATACGAATCTCTCTCGAGGTATTTTCTTAACTCTTCGTATAATTTTTTGATTTGATTGACATACGCTTGTTCTTTTTAATATGTTAAGTTATTGCATCAGATAAAGCACCTTCACAAAATCAAGTCATCAGTACAAAACCAGTTATTCCTACTACGAACAGGTATATCGATTAGATAATAAAAAGAATCATTACTATTTATTTGAGAAATCTAACTTATAGTCCAACTAAATATTTTTCAAATGTAACATATCCTGAACGACAACAAGTACAGTTGTCTTATGGTAAATTAGCTGAAATTCAAAAATTTGATCAATTACAAGGTACATCATTTTTATTGTCCCATATGAAATTCATAAGTCAATTTTGTTTTTGTATGCATAGGCAATATTGTTAATAATCGTCAATTATCAAATGGCTCAAGTGATCCAATACTATCGAATCCAAATTCATCCTCATTATCAGGCAGTGATCATTTAACAATAACCGATATGAATCCAACCGATGTGTCATCAATAGAAAATGATTTACATGCTAATCAATCACAATATCTTGGCTATGGTTTTCCTATTTATACAGGAAAAAATAAAGAGGATAGCGCCGAAAGCGGTTGTTCAACACCATTGAAAAGTTATCATCTAAACAAAAAGACAGTTTATGAAGTTGTCGTTTAGATTTTCAGTATTAGACAGTGAAAATATTTATGTAGAATTCCTTTGTGTTGTGATGATGAAATAAAAGATTAGAAAGAAAAAAAAATCTATTGAATAAGTTCATTGAGAATTTATGTATTTTATTTCAAACTAAAACAACAACAGGCAAGTGTGGGTCGATTTGAATGCTAGTTATACCAGTAAAAATATTCACAAGGATAGATGATAGGTTAAATAGCTGTCAAAAATTCATTAGACAAATACGATTGAAAAATCAGAAATCTATGCTTTTTGATTGTAATCATTGAATCTGATCATTAGTGATACTTCAAGAGGGAGAGAGATATTTTCTCAAGATAGATGATGACAAACTTACTACGTATATATTCAATTACTACACACGCGTATATTTATGTTTGACTGACATTTGCTTTGCCCTTAAGCATCATTAGAAGAATTGAGAATCATTAGAAGAACAAGTCTCCTGCTGTACATTACTATGAACATTTGTGACCTATTGGCAAACATGTCACTTGCTATTTAAATCAATGAGGATATGAGATGTTGTCTATTATTAATAACAAGTCGATTGATTTAATTGCTTTTTTAACATTACAATACTCAACCTGTTAGTGGTTTATGTAAATTTACGTTGAACAATTTATTTGCTAATTTCGATTTCTTCTATCACTCATATAAATACAGTATTTAGTCACGCGGACGTCGAAAGATCGATACTCACCGTGGAGATTAGATTTATTCATTCAAAAAAAACTTTGTATAGGAATTTCTGGTTCTTTTATCGATTATCTTGAATTTGGTCGAAAGTAAAAATGTCGAAAGCAAAAATATCGAAAAGAGAAATGCCGAAAGTTAAAAATGATTAATTGAATATTTTAACAATAACTGGATGTTAGATATTGATTTATGGAACGTATTCGGTTTTGATAGTCGAACAAACAATGTTTGCGAAGGTGAGGATTTAAATTTTTAATGAAGTAACAAAGCCAATTCACTTTTCTTAATTGTAGGCTACCACAACAGATTGAATTCTCGTATTTGTCGTAATCATCCAAAGGTGTGGGATCTGATTAACTTTATGAAAGGGGAAGAAAAACGTGTAGAGCGCATTAAACTTCAATGGTCTTCTGGTGCATCGAAGCCGAAAAATATAAGAACAACAGCATTACAAAGTCGAATAAATACGTTATATAATAGATATAAGAATTATCGTATTGCAGCGTCTGATCTCCTTAACAGCTTGTCTTTAATTGTAGCAAAAAAGAAGTTATAATCAAGCTAATATATCATTAATTAAAGATGGAAAAACAATTATTTCGAAAAACGTTTAGATTGTCTTGTAGTCTTCTTTTTTTTAATAATAAACATGTGATTTTCAATAAGTCTATTGGTTAATTGATTTTCAGAAAGAAAAAATATGTGGAAGTATGATCTCAGTTTCGACATTTTTCTATATTTTCGTTTCGACATTTTTATTTTCGACATTTTTCTATATTTTCGTTTCGACATTTTTATTTTCGACATTTTTCTATATTTTCGTTTCGACATTTTTATTTTCGACATTTTTACTTTCGACCAAATTCAAGATTACTCTTTTATCATGTATTATGTGACTGTGCTCGTAACAGCTGCTGTTCACACTCGTTCGAAATAAAAAACTGACCTCATCTGTAAGAAAAAATCGGAATAAAGCACTGTAATTAGTGTGCTAGAATATTCATTCGATTGAACTGCCGTATAAGTTAATGTAGTGGGGTGCCGTTGTACAAAATTAAAAATATCAACGAGATCTCGTGCACCAATCATTTGTAATGTTCTTAAGAATGGTAAATGAGGTCAAAGTCTCAGTTGAAGAGAGGATCCATAAAAGTCAATAGCAAATAATTATATTTCGTTCAATTGAACTAAAGATAAAAATGCTTGGAGTTGATAGTATCGAATAGATTGATGAATTTAAATGACGATAGAAATCTCGTTCATTGAATATTGTCGTCAGACGACTATTGAGATTACTGAAAGACCATAAGACATCAACAGTTGATAAATAAGAACATATTTCAATGAATGATAAATCAGACAAATCATTGAATGCAGTGAATATTTTTCTGAATGGAACGAAGAGAGCATAATATATATCGTTTTGACTATCATTAGGTTACGAAGCAAACGCTCACTTCGTCGATTTCATAAAGAAAATATGAACACTGAATTGCTGTTTATGGCTCATTTATATCCGCCTCAAATTTGAATAGTAATATATTTGCTAATTTCACGGTGCACGTACAAGTTATAGTGTGGTTATGAAGTCACAAAAACTATTTTAAAAGAGAGTTTAGCATATTTTATTAGAATGAAAATATTAAGCAGCGACAAACGACCAAGCTAGCTAGAGAACAACTCATCAACATTTGAATAACCAATACACTATGTGTGGTCATTTCGACTAATTTGAATTTCTGGATTAAGACGTATCATGAATTGATATTCTTCTAAGTACTATTAACTATTGACGAGTACCGCAGCCACTTCCGTGAAATATATGATAGAGAAAAAAACGCTACATTTCCCATATACGAGTTTAGTGGATTAAAGTTACAATTAAAAAACAAATGTGTGTCAGTCAATATCTATAATAATTAGTTATTATATCATAGAATAAAGCTAAGAAAAACAATAAGTATCGCACCGATGATAGTATTTTTGTCATGATTCAATGCATCACTTTTTGTACTTGGTGTTGATTTGTTGATGATTGTTGTCGTATTAATTTTCATCGTAGTAGTTGCATCTGATGGAAATACTGGTTCCAAATGTTCATTGTCATTTTTCAGAATATTGTTGATCCAATCATAATAATATGATAGTCGAGTATAAATACCCGGTCGTCCAGGTCGTGCACAACCGTTTCCATATGAGACAATACCTACTTGTTCCCAATATTGTCCAGTCCATTGAAATATTGGTCCACCTGAATCACCTACAAACAACATTTATTTCGAATTATAATGACAACTAGAATACATGTTATTTTTTACGAAACGTACCTTTGCAAGAATCTAAAATAAGAATAAATACAATGAAATGATAAATAAGAATATTTAAATATAAATCTTTAATAGATTAACCTTTTCCACCTTCCGGTAATCCAGCACAAAATTGTATTTGTGAATCATTGATTGAACCTCTACATATGGGATCGTCATTATCCATCGCATAAACCACTACTTGTTGAAGCGTTGTTGGCATTATTGGCGGCCAACTTTCATGTAAGTTACCCCATCCAATTACAGTAAGTGGAGTGTTATTTTCAATATATTCATCATTCAATGTTGGTGAACGAACAGGATGTATACATGATTTTGTTAAAAATCGATCCGGATCAAATACTAGTGATTCATTGATATGTAATAAAGCAATGTCGTGGCGGTAACCATCTTCTGGACCAATATAGTTCGGATGAATATAAATTCTATCAACAGTACGTTGAATTACTTCCGAATCTGAAATATGTGTCATACCAACTACAACAGAGAAACCGACTGATGGATTCGATACAGGTCCGGTATGACAATGAGCAGCTGTAAGAATATAAGAGTTAGACAATATAGTTCCACCACAATCGTGCAAATGCGGAAATTCTAGACGTAAAGAAGCTATCATTGACCAACTGTGCTCTCGAGCATCTTCACCGCCTACTATACGTGTTGATGAAATAGCTACAGGAGTAGCACCACAACCACATGTTGATGTTGTATTACATCGATATTCAACAGAAGGCTTTACGGGTTTCGTCGTCATACTAACAGTAGTAGTCGTAGCTCGTGAAGGAGATGGTATTGTACAATTATTAATGATAGATTGAATCCAATCATTATATTCCACAATTCTTGTATAGATTCCTGCATTTTTCAGGGGAGTGCAATCGATTGTATGTGATGCAATTCCGACTTGTTGCCAACGATCACCCAACCATTCAAATATTGGACTTCCACTGTCCCCTAGATTTCAAGAATAAAAAGAAAAAATTCAATCAAAGAAAAATAACTGTTCACACATACCAACGCATGGAACTAAAAATAAAAGAATTTGATACATACGTATGTGTATATTTGTATATTTATATTTTTCTCGAACTTAATTTCTCACCTGTGCTACCTGCCTTTACACCTGCACAAAACTGAATATCACGATGTTTGTCCAATATAAAACAAGACTTTTCTGTATGATCTATAGAATATATTTGAACTTGCTGAAGTAAATCCTGAATAGTTTTATTTTGACAACTCATAGAACCCCATCCGATAAGTGCTAGATCTAATTCATGTTCTGGATTAGTCGTTGAATTGAATATGGGTGCACTTTTTTCAGGTACACATGTTCGACTAACAAAAGGATCGTTATCGAAATCTAATGGTTGAGACATATGCAAAATTGCAATATCATTTGCATAATTATCTGATACGCCCATATAATTTGGATGTAAAAATATTTGATCAATTTTTCTATATGTCGAATCGTGTTCTGAATAATTATGAATGCCAGCTACAATAGTGATACCAAATGATGGCACATTAGCAATACATGAAGCTGATGTTAAGATATAATATTCAGTTAGAATCGATCCACTACACGAATGCTTATTACTGCCATTCATACGTATCGAAACAATCATAGACCAACTATACGGTATTGCTTCGCTCTCAATGATAGTATCTAATTTAGGAAATTGAACATTTCTACGACCACAACCACATGGTACTTCGTATTTATTACATTGATAAGTCGTTAAAGGTGGATCGGTTATAATTATTGGTGGAAGAGTTGGTAGAATAATTATTTCTTCTGTAGTTTTATCATCAGTTTTTATATTTTCTTCGATCCAACTGCGATAATATGCAGTTCGTGTATAAATAATAACAGAATTTCCTTTACAAGCATCTGGTGTGTAGGATGCAATGCCAACTTGTTCCCAACGGTCACCAATCCAGTGCAGTATTGGACCACCAAAATCACCTAATTAAAAAAGAAGTATACAAAGAGTCAAATCGCTTCCAAGTAACATACCGTAGCAAGGACCTAAATATGCATAAGAAAGAACGATGAAAAGTTTTTTTTCTCTTAAAGCAAATAATAATAAATCTCTTACCTGTGCTAGCATCAGATGGTCCGGCACAAAATTGAATATTTGGCTTACTGGCTATATTGTTACATTTACTGTTGTTGTAATCGATCGAAAGCACTAATGCTTGTCGTAATACGTCGGAGTCATTGCCATTAGGATTTGTACGACCCCATCCAACAACAACTAATTGTTTATCTCCGGATGGATATTGCAACAATTCTTCAGTAAGATGTAGTTGCGGTGGAAGACATGTACGAGTTATACAATGATGTGTCTCAACATCAAGTGGCATGGATAGATGAACCAAAGCAATATCGTATTGATGTCTATTCGTTGAAATGTTCCAATTAGGATGAATTATAACTTGATCGACCTCTCGGATTATTTGATTTGGTGCAGATCTGTTATGCATAGCAGCAGCAATTGTTATATTAGCAAGTTTTATATCATTTGTTATGCCGTCAAAACAACTTGCTGCAGTAAGAATATATGAATGCGAAACTATAGTTCCTCCACAGATATGCTTTAAAGCACTACCAATATGAAGTAAATCATAGCGTATAGATACTAGCATTGGCCAACTACAAGGAATTCCTTCTTCACCGTTGATAATCCGCGAAGTTTTTTCAATCTTCGAAGAACCACAATCGCAAGAAAGTTTATCATTGCATCTACTATGTTGTGCATCAGTTGTAACACTGATGATTAATGCAATCAATAGACAATTTTTCATTGCTTGATTTTTAAGTAAAGTATAGAAACGAGTCTATGATATTAAACTTTACAATTATATATGATGAATTTAGGAGAACGCATAGTTGTTTTTATTTTTTACTTAATATTTATATATTTACCTGAGTGTGTAGGCACATTGTTAATATTGAATAATATATCATGTGCAATGCAAATATAACTTGATCAAATGAGATTTAGTTAAGTACGAAAAATTATATTGGAGACGTATGTTGTTGAATTACTAGAAAAATATTATGTTTTCTATTGCAGTTAATTTCTTGCAAAATATCAAAAACAATCTAAATCATTTCTTCAGACTTTCTTTTTACTAACGGTATCTGAAAGCTAGAGATTTCTAAGCAAGTTAATATTTATTTCAAATCTGTATTGAAAGAAGATTAACCAATTCAATGCAAATGACGTACCTATTTATGTCAGCTCTTGTCTGAAATATACTTCGAATGAGAATTCGAATTAAAATATGTATGCTTTTATTCGAGGTACCAATGAATATTTTGTATTATGAACTATCTGATTATAGAAATATTAAATTAAAAATTAATCAAAAGACTACACCATATTTTCTCATGATTGTGTGTGACATATGACGATTGAGAAATAATTACAAGTGCAGCATTTAAAATGAATGTGTCCAACATACGAAGTAATCTTCTAGCTGCCCAATTAGGAATTCAGCCAGATACTTCTAAATTTGTAGCAATGCTAAAACATGTAAACAGTACAAAAACTTATTGAATCCATTGATCAAAACGAGTACATAGAGATCTATGTATTATTAAATGAAACAAACCATTCGGAAGTAGTAAGCATTGGTTGAAAGATTCAAAGCTAATTGCTTGATTATTAGTCAGCTTAAACTACGTAGTAATAATAAAACTAGATTGTGCAATTGATGGTACTCGTTCATAATTTCAATCGAATCGTATGTTGTTTCATCACGTCGTTCATGAGTTCATCTTGTACACAGTGACTTAAATAATGAAAATTTTCGTCTAATATCAGATAATTTCTATATTGAAAACAATAAATATTCACCTAGTTCAAATATACGAAAAACATTTCTATTCATTTAGGCTATAGTATCTGCTCTTGTTTTTTTTTTATCAATGAATAATATTTTAAAGTTTATGAAAAACCATTCGCTACTCTGATTTGATGCGTCACTTATGTTGAGAAAGCATTGGCATATTATTTTAGTTTAATACCAGAATAATCATCAAGCCGGTAATTGAGCAGTTTAAAATTTTAGTATCTTAATTCCATTCTTCATCTTGTGATTGGACACATCTGTGCAAGACATTCATGTACAAAAGCAATTCAATCACGAGAGATATTCGGGATGAACACGGTCAGATTCAAATTTTAAAATAAATAGTAAACATTCTTTAGCCTTGTTGCATATACCGACTATTTTCAAAATTGATAGATCCATATCGGCAGTACTGTTTTCGTTATTTAGAAATAAAAGAAACATTAATCGATGATTTGAAAATAACTCATGTTTTCTGTAAACAGTTTTTCATAGCCAAGTCGATTGAAAGCTATCTGATGTCCAACCCAATCTATTCTAATAATTGTTATTCGCTTCAATTTTTATAATTAGCAATTTTTTCATATCTTATCAATTAAATAAATGTATACTTGATGATGCAACAAATGTTTTAGGCACTTCAATGATCTTTCAACCAAGTCTTACTAAAGGAACAAATAGTAGAGTTCAATACAAACATCTCTGCTATTTCCTCTTCCTTTCTAGCGTTGACATTATATATTTAATCTTCAAATATTTGTGACGAACTTTTTGTCTTCTTTATATAGTAGATTAAGAACGGACAATAGATAATTGTTGGCATGTTTTGTTTTTATAAAACTGGTACTAAACATTTAATGAAATAAAATTTTTAAATATCTTGTTTCTTCACGAACCTTTTCATCTTTGATTGACATCTTCATCAAATCAATATGGATATACATGAAACCGTATCGAATTATATCTCATTTCTTTGTGCTGCTTTTTACATCATTTATTTGTATTGTTGCTAGAAGTACACATCATTTAATAGGTAATAAATGTAAAAAACAATTCTATGTATCTTTATCAAAAGTGACTTGATTCTTTAATTCTATAATGTTTCCATTATGAATTGTGATGTACAAAATGTCTGATTCATTCCTGTATTTCTTCGATTATTGTAAGAAGGTAATTAATTGTCTTTTTTACTCTCCTTCATGGAATACTCCGAAATAATCGAAGATAACAATAGAATATTTCGCAGTCATTTCTGGATGACTCATATGTTTATTTAATTAACGGGTACATTTCATCTTGTTAATTGAAAAAAGTGAATGATGTTTCTCATGACAAATACAAGCATTTTTGCGTAATCACAGATTGCCCTCATTAGACAACGCATCAGTATCTTTTTTTTTACAAATCAATTAAACCTGAAGTTACGCTATAAAATTATCGTCTATTTAATGTTTTTTTGATTATGTCTACCATATTATTTCTAGCAACACATTATCGGATACGTGTCATTCAAATTTCCAGTTTATGAGATGATCATTGTTGAGTAAACAAATTTTATTTTGAATGCTTCTCATACTATCCAATATATTTCACCGAAGTTAAAAGTGTATACGAAAAATGTATTTAAATTAAAAGAGACTTGTAATATTATAACGTTGAAATCTATTTATCTGCATTGGGAAACAGATCGACAAAAGCAAAAGTATTCAATTCTATATGTATTAAAGAGTAATACAAATTTTCAAAAGCAATATAATCCTTTGTGTGTCATGAACGTGGGATATCTTTTAACAAAAATTCTATTTTTTTTATTTGTGTCGATAGTTATTAAGAAATGAAAAAAAATTCTGTTTTCTAATATAAACAGTAGAATCAGACAGTTAGACTTGTAAGACGCATCTTTATTCTTTCAAGATTTGTTTTCTTTGAGATTAGATAAAGACTTCTTTTTTTGTTATAAAAATCACGCTTCGCATCAACGAGCTACTATAAGTTAATAATCACAGACCAGTATCAATAAACAAAAATACCTTGCAAATATTCGATCGTTATCTAGAATACATATAAGCGTACAAAAACAAAATAGATCGATAAGGTAAAATTCACACTAGTCTGTATGTTGTCAAGAAATATAAGTGTCGTTTTTACCACTTTATATGTATTTTCAAGTTGAAAGTACTCAATATACCTAGTTGAAATTATTTTAGTGTATCATTTTACGATAACATCATGAATATGCTGTGAATTCCGTTATTTTAGATTATTTCTTCAGTTTTTGAGTTACTTTCATAGATGATGGGCTTATAGTAATATACGAGTATTCTATGTTCTCCTAGCGTCATCTACAAATTTCTCCATCAAATACAAATGAGAAACTTTCTCGTCTACCAAGAAATAAGAAATCAATAATGCCATCGTAGCTGGCTGGCCCCATTTTTTGCTCTTCCAAAAAAAAAAAAAAAAATGTATTTCTTTTCTCTTGTTTTTGTCTACTTGAATCTAAGACATTTATTGACTTGTATAATGGTTGTAAATTATTGAAAGAAAAATAACATGAGATAAGCAAGCAAACGGAGTTCAAAAGAGTTGTGTAAATAATACATATTTATTAACTTTTCACTATCATTCCCTTGTTTTTTTCTTCAACTATTCGATGATTTTTTACATTTTTATTCATGTTTATGTTTGATTAGATCTAATTAACAATACACATTATATACTTGATTGTGTAAAATATATTTACAAGGATTATTTCTTATTTACAATAATAATAATAGTCATAAAAAACGACCATGTCGAAATCGAAGATAAAGAATGCAGCTAAATCATTAAAAAATTATCAAGGTATTCGTTTCGACCAATGCCTAGATAATGGTGAAACCGCTGAACAATTAAATAAATGGCTTCTTGAAATATCATGGGAAGTTGCTAATAAAGGTTTATAATATAAAATTAATTTTTATTCTTATTTTATCTTTTTGTTGCTATATGTAAATACGATAATTTTAGTTGGAGGAATATATACTGTTATACGATCAAAAGTACCAGTAACAAAAAGTGAATATGGAAATAATTACATTTGTTTGGGTCCGTATAACGAAGCATTTGTAAAAACTGAAGTTGAAGTTGGTGAATCGAAAATAGAAGCTATTAGAGAAACAGTGCATGAAATGAATCGTTTTGGTGTTCATGTATGCTTAGTTTAAAAAAAAAGATAAAAATTCGCATTATTTTACGAAGAATTCTTTTAGGTTGTAACTGGAAATTGGTTAATTGAAGGTTTTCCTGAAGTTGTTCTTTTTGATTTGGGCTCAATATCACATAGATTAGATGATTGGAAAGGTGACTTTTTTCAATATTCACGAATTGGTATACCATATCATGATAAAGAATCAAATGACGCATTATTATTTGGTTTTTGTGTCTTTTGGTTCATTGGGAATGTAAGTAAAACTAAGGCTATCACTAACGAATGATATATATGATAATGAGGTTTTTTTAAATGTTTTTGTTTTAGTTTATTGAACAAGTAAAACGACGACAAAAATGTTATATTGTTGCTCATTTTCATGAATGGTTAGCTGGTGTTGGTCTTATCATGACACGTCTTCGCAATTATGACTGCGCATTAGTATTTACCACACATGCAACGCTTTTAGGAAGATATTTATGTGCTGGTTCAACAGATTTCTATAATAATTTACCGACGGTATAAAACTTTTCTCGAAAAACTTCATTATATGAAATTGGATTTTTTGATTTTAGTTCAATCTTGATAAAGAAGCTGGTGATCGTCAAATATATCATCGTTATTGCATTGAACGTGCAGCTGCATCATGTGCACATGTATTTACTACTGTTTCGAAAATAACTGGAATCGAATCCGAATATCTCTTGAGCAAAACACCAGGTAGAATAATCTACCTTTATATTATTTTTATTGATTTAAATAGATTTATTAACACCCAATGGATTGAATGTTCAAAAATTTGCTGCGTTACATGAATTTCAAAATTTACACGCGCAGAACAAAGAGAAACTCAATGCGTTTGTACGTGGACATTTTTATGGGTACGATTCTTTTCCATCGAAATATCGAAAAGATATTTCTATTTGATTTAGACATTATGATTTTGATTTGGACAAAACATTGTATTTCTTTACTGCTGGTCGGTATGAATTCACAAATAAAGGTGCTGATATGTTCATCGAATCATTGGCACGATTAAATTATATGCTCACAGTAAAACAATTATTTTATACGAAATATGTTTATTTTATTTTGTACGAATTCATCTTATTTTAAGAAATCTGGTTCAGATGTAACTGTTGTGGCATTCCTTATTTTTCCGACAGCAACAAATAATTTTAATGTTGAATCATTACGTGGTCAATCTATTGCTAAAATGTTTCGAGATACAGTAAACAATATACAAGCGGATATTGGCAAACGACTTTATGAAATTAGTCTCAAGTAAGTCGATTAAACAAAACAGAAATTAAAGAATCAAAATATACTATCTTTACAATGTGAAATATTTCAGTTGTAATGTCAAGGTTTGCCTCCATAGTAGAGAAATGAAATATTGACAATGGAGTGTGTGAAAATTGACTTTCATGATTCGAAATGATGGTTGTCTTGATTGAAACTAAAGGACAGGGGCGTATAAGATACCCTATCGGCCCATTTCGACTTTTTCAATTGAACATAGTCAACTTATATATGAAATGAAAGCTACCGTTGAGAAAAGCATTCTGATACTAAACCCGTCACGAAAAAAATGAATTTCAAAAAGTTATGAACACTGACAAAAGTTGACTACTTGACTGTTTCTGTTGAAAAGAGTCTCCCATTTTCGACACAAATATACCACAATAGAACTGTTCTCATATTGACCAGTCGATAGATATTTTTAAGCTGTACAAAATAGGATGATTACGAAAGCCAAAAAACATTGGCCACTTAAAGATAGTTTCGGCATTTACTTTTTTGAGTGGTGATTTTGTCGTTTTTTCCTACCTTCTATTAGATTATAGTCTGAAAGACTATACTTGTTGTGCAAAGTAATTTTATATTCAGAATCAGCATCAAAAATTGAGTGGGTTTAACTGTATTTCAAATCTTTTCGAGTAATTAAAGTTTTTTGGAAAAAATTCCCTGAACTCCCCCTCAAGGTTGAGTGAAAATATCAATTTCATTAAAACACGATTTCGACCATAGTAATGAAGTTCTAAACATATAAAATGATATTAGAACTCGAAATAGCAGAACGTTAAAAGAAAACAAAGTGGTTCTGGTGAAATTATTTGTTTCACTCAACCTTGAGGGGGAGTTCAGGGAATTTTTTCCAAAAAACTTTAATTACTCGAAAAGATTTGAAATACAGTTAAACCCACTCAATTTTTGATGCTGATTCTGAATATAACATTACTTTGCACAACAAATATAGTCTTTCAGACTAAAATCCAATAGAGAGTAGGAAAAAACGACAAAAATCTCCACTCAGAAAAGTAAATGCCGAAGCTATCTTTAAGTGGCCAATGTTTTTTGGCTTTCGTAATCATCCTATTTTGTAGCACGCCAAAATGTCTATCGAGTGGTATAGATGAGAAAAATGGTTTATCTCGATTTTTGCCAAAAATTTTCGTCGCAATATGAAAAAACATTTAAAAAAAAGATAGTTCCCTACAGTATTTGCCCTTTGAGCATGAAGTGACCAATGTTTTTTTACTCTTCTAATCATCCTATTTTGTACAGCTTAAAAATGTCTATCGACTGGTCAATATGAGAACAGTTCTATTATGGTATATTTGTGTCGAAAATGGGAGACTCTTTTCAACAGAAACAGTCAAGTAGTCAACTTTTGTCAGTGTTCATAACTTTTTGAAATTCATTTTTTTCGTGACGGATTTAGTATCAAAATGCTTTTCTCAACGGCAGCTTTCATTTCATATATAAGTTGACTATGTTCAATTGAAAAAATCGAAATGGGCCAATGTCCTTTTATATTTTTAGAATATATTAAAACTGAAACTAAAATAGATTTCTAATCTATTGCTCCGATTGAAAATAGAATTTATTTTTACTTTAGAATCGAATAAAGAAAATTGGTTCACAGAAAACCTCCCCAATAAAAATGAAGGCCAATCGATCATCAAATAGTGATATTATGAGTATGAAAGAAATGAAGAACAAATAGTGAATGGGAGAACGATTGAGTGATACTTTAGACAGTACAAACAGGCAATCTTAGTGTTTATCATTAATCAATACAAATTATCAGGAATATCAAATCAATATATATAGATTATGCCGACATGACTGAGTGGATATGTTGTTCGACACATATTCACAATATACTGTGTTCAAACCTCAGTATCACCAGTTATGTAATGATCCTGGACAAATCACTAACGGCTACTTGTCTCGGATGACTCATCCGATAGTGTATTGATTGCATCGCTAGTCAATATACAGAGTCAAAAAAACAACCACATTATAGATGTCACAATCACGTGATACTTATGATGATCGCCAACCCATATGGGAGAAGCGTTGGACGGAAAGGAGTGCAGATACCGTCGTCCGTAAAAAGAAAAAGACGAAAGAAACTAGCGCACGTGGACCCCCGCGCTGGCCCCAACGGGCGATAAGCCTATGGGAGCTATTATATTATTATATTATATATATAGATTGAAAAAAAAACAGAAAATGATAAATGAAGGCAAAAGAGAAATTTCGATTAGAAATTTTAATCAGACTTTTAATAAATCGCAGCATATTTCACACTAAATATCTTTTTCTAATAAAACTTTCAAATAGTATATAATTCATTTCTTTTTCTTCTTCTTCAGAGGTCAACTTCCAACTACCGAACAAATTTTGCATCCAAGCGATTTAATTGAATTAAAAAAATGTATTTATGGTTCACAAGTATGATCTATAATCTTCTTTTTTATGCTGAAAAACCAATTCATCTTTTCTAGCGTTCAGCCTTGCCACCAATATGTACACACAATGTATGTGATGATGTGAATGATCCAGTATTGAATGCATTACGTCGTTGTCATTTATTTAATGCACGTTCAGATCGTGTTAAAGTTATATTTCATCCAGAATTCTTACGTTCAACAAGTCCATTATTACCACTTGATTATGATGAATTTGTACGCGGCTGTCATTTGGGTGTATTTCCATCCTATTATGAACCATGGGGTTATACACCAGCTGAATGCACTGTTATGGGAGTACCGAATATTTCAACAAATTTAAGTGGTTTTGGATGTTTTATGGAAGAACATGTTACTGAACATCAAACATATGGAATTTATGTTATTGATAGAAGACACCAAAGTGCTAATGATTCATGCCAACAACTTGCACAAGTAAAATTAAAGAACACTTGTTTTTTTGTTTTTCAGAAACTCGTTGTCTTTTATTGTTTTAGTATATGTATGATTTTTCATTATTAACAAGACGACAACGTATTATTTTACGTAATCGTACAGAACGATTAAGTGAATTACTTGACTGGAATACATTAGGCATTGTAAGTTTACAAAGAAAATAAAAAGCTGAATTTCTGTCATGCCGAGACCTAAAAACACATCTAGTTTTGTGACTTAGCCTACTGTAACAGGATATGAATGATCGCATGATTTGACCTGTTTATGGCAGCTGTTATATCTTTTTTCTTTTAGTCTAATGCGGTCGTGATAATTGAATGAAAGCAGAAACCGATTATCTTCATACGAGAATACGGAAGTCATGCGAATTGAAAATGACATGAATTTTAAAAAGCATCTAGTATCAGTGAAAATATTTTGAATGATATTTGATGAGAAAATCTAAAAAACAAATATATTGTAAATCTTGTCAAATTAAGAGAAACATATAGGGAGAGAAAACAGAATACGATCCAAAAACTACTCAGCAACTGTTCAACCATGATAATGATAATTTAACTAGATCGACTGTCGCTTTTATTGAGAACAGACAGTACCTGTTTTTCTCATACGTATCACGGATCAATCTTAATGATTATCAAGGTGAAATAATATTCATTTTTTAATATCTTTCGTTATCAGTATTCCATTGAAATCCTACGGGCGTGTACCAGCTATCATACTTGTACACAGCAACAAATATTGTTCAGATGATTTGATTTTTTTCTTACACCAACCAAGTCATTGTATTTCAGTGAGAAATAATGATCTAAACATTGAGAAAAAAAAATAGTTCGAATAATTTTATCAAATATCAACATTTCTATCAGTACATATTATTATTTTGTATCTATTTTAGTACTACTATCGTGCTCGTCAATTGGCATTAACAAGAGTACATCCTGAATTTGAAGAAGAATTAATGAAATTGGTATAGTTCTTTTTCTTTCTATAGATTTTCTCTAAATATATTTTCTTAAGTCAAGTGAACCATCATCATCAACAGCATCAACTCCAGCTGTATCTCGTTCATCGACACCAGCACCACCTGAACACGACGATGAGGCAAGTGACGACGAAGATGAACATCAACAAACACAACTGCTACCATCACAAGTTTCATCGCAACAAGTAGTTTATTAGATATTTCTATCTAGAACTCGAATAATTATCATTTAGGTTCCACAGAAAGAATTGCCTTCATCAGATTCATCATATAAACCTTCGTTTCCACGTGCAGCATCGGCTGGTAAACTCCCTTTTGATAAACAACTTCGTGCAGTTGCTGTTGCTGCTGCTAATACCTCAACGGCAAATGAACCAGCAATGGCCGATGCACTTGATGATGAAATATATCAAATTACACTTGGAACAAAGAATCAATTAAATTTAACATCTGCAAGCCACACAATAAGGCATGATGATCAAATTGATTTTGGTCTATCCGATACTGGTGATTTCGCTGATCGAGGTGATCATAAAAAGCAAGAAGTTACTGGAAACAAGAAAGCATCAGCATTCACATCAACCGATTCGACTAAATCGAATGCATTGCAAGCAATGGCAACTTCGGGAGATACAGGATTATCATCGAACGCAGAAGATGAGTCGAATGCTAAATGAATGTGAAGAAGAACAAAAACAATCATAGTTCATCTTTCATATACTCACATAATTACTACCCTCTAGATATTTGTAACTAGACACCGTTTACGGATGGGAGTTTTTTTAAATTTGTTCTTATACCAAAACGAGTCCGTCATGTCTACTTGTCCTATTTGTTTTATGGAGTGAAAATATTAGTGTTTGATTTGATTGCTTTGTACTCTAGTTTAATAGATTCCCCGTATGAATTAGTGAGATATATTTACATGAAATGATTATAGGATTGTACGAGAATAAAATGTAAAAGAAAATTAGACGCTACAGTTGTCAGCAAAAAGTTAGCAATACAATATGCGTAACTCATATAGAAAAAATAAATAAAGATTACTTCAAATGAACTTACTCTATTCCTATTATGATACATATCAGTTCATAAAATACTTATGATTCTTCTGGAAATAGACGTCTATCTCATATATGTACAATGAATTATTATTGTATGATCAAAACAATTCGTTTATGATCGAAAGAATTGATGAATTGAGTGTATCAATCAATCAACTAATTAATTCTTATTCACTATGAAATAATTGTTAATGTATGGCGACATCTATAATCATCGAATGGCAAAATTTCTTCATATAAAGTCTTTGAAACATATTTCCATTACGTTTTTTGAAATCCTATGAAATTTACTACATTCAGAGTAATGAACCGATAAACGATTATTATTCCCCAATGAAAATCTTTACTGATAATCTATAGATTAGGTCCAGATATTAATGTTGTTTTTCTTATTTTTTACCCGAATATTCAGAGTTTTACTTTGACTGCTTACTTTTTGAATGAGAACTTTTCTTGTGAATCATGAAATGCTTGTAATCAAGGCCTCTAATGCTTGCCATTGAAAATGCTTCAAGGATAGATATTTGAGTAATTATGTTAGATTTTAAAATAAATTTAATAGTGCATTACTCTTGTTTAACAGTAAACGATTGTATTATCATTTATTTATTCTATATTTTAGATGGCTGATATTCTTCGACGCGTTGCTGTTTTGGCTATCAATCGTAAGTGAATCTAGGATTTTTTTAATGATTAGTCAAGGTATTTTTGAGAACAATAACTAATCACAACAGAGATGAAATTGAATTTGTGTGAAATATTAAAGTACTCTGAAGAAGAAAAAGAAGAAATAATTATGAGTTTTAATTCGCATGTTATAGTCGAAAACTTATTTGGTTTGAAATGGTCAAAACCTCTGAAATATTCTCTTCTTCCCACATATATCTGAGGTGGAAACGGTTACGCCATTGAAAGTTTTTCATCAGACTGTAGAAATTAATTGTTTAAAGACTTATTAAGTATTCAGATATTGGTAACTGTACTTCATAACATGCAGTGCATTGCGTACTATTTTTTCAAATTTAACAGTAATCACGAAATACATAGAGTTCGTAGCTGTGATTCAATTCTCTTATCAATACAATTTCATCAAATCGTTGTAGATATTTGATCTTTGTCTATGTTAGCCTGACAATTATAATTGATCTGAACTCTAACGATAATAATGGCCTCTAGAATATTCGAATCGTTCTTCTAGTGACCCTTGAGCATCAAATAAAGATGTAATAAAAGTGGCATAAAATACTGCTAAAGATGAATTCGGATCTGACATTAATGGTATGTCTCACATGTACTATGAAAAATGATTAACTAATAAATACAGTATTTTTATCGTCTAACAAAAAGAATGCATATTAAAAATACTACATAAATACGTGCAGACGACAGAATCTATCAAGCATTATTTAGCACAAGATTGTTTATTTGAGAATTAAATTTTAGTTATGATGAGAGAAATACATCACTGCAAACCAAGTAAGTTCTAATTATTAAGTTAAAATATTTTCAACTAAGACCAATTAAATTATGAAGAGAATCTACTGCTACTTAGTCTGATTGAAAACTGTATACACTGTATTATGTCTCATTTAGGATACTTGTAAAATATTTCTATTTAAATTCATTGTCAAGAGAATCTGTTGATAAGGTTCGAACTACAAATACATTGTAATGTAGACTAGTTTCAAAGTCTTATTGAAAAACTTCGACGTGATCAAACTCCCTTTTCTTTCAACCATAAAAATCTTTTTGTTATCAAAAGTTTTCGATCGAAAATAATCTATTCTGGAAAAATGTTTCTTTTATAATAAACAGAAATAAATTTAAGATCTAACATCTCGAATACAAATCCTATTATTTTTTTCAAATAAACTTATTTCACTTAGGTGCATCATGGGGAAATCTTCATGTACAAATTCGTACAGTATTCTCAAGCTCAGGTATTGGCATTGATAATTTTAAATCGTCTCGTGATCAACATGTTGCGCGTTTTGCACCCTCACTTGGTACGCATCTCTTTTATTTTCTTCTATTTATATATTTGTTTATATTCATAATTTCAGATGCTTTTAAAAAGCGTTTTGTTGATTCCATTGAACAATCAAATTCTCAGATTTTTACTGAAGATTTACGTAATATGATTATGTCAGCTGAGAATGACACAGAAATTGAAACTGTTATTCAAGCATTGAAAAAGTCTCGCAAAAACAAATTCCTTTTTTTTTAATAATATTTTCTAATTTCCTTTTTCAATTTAGATACAGTAATAATAAGGTCAAATTTAGTGATTACCATTTTGGTTCACCAATTATGCGTTTACTTTATATACAAAACAAAACGAATCTAGCATTGGAATTATATATGAATGAAGTAAAACTTAAGATTTTTGAAATTAAACATACGAACCAGTTTTTGAAAATTTCAATAGACTTTAAAAAATGTATTTAATGATTCTGCATCTGCACTTGTTCTTATGAATAAATTAATTGAAGAAAAACGTTATGATGACGCCGTTAAAGTATTTGATTTTGGTAGCCAACGCGGGTTTTCAACAGCTAGTGGACGAGTGTTTCCATCGGATGTTGTTATGTTGGCTATCGAAGGATTATATCGAAAAGTAAATATTATTATTTTAAGAGAATACGAAGAAAAAATAATAGCTCGTATTTCTATCCATAGAATACCAAAGATGCTTTAACTAAAGCCAAAGAAATTATGTCAAAAGTTAAAGAACATGATTCTGATGTAAATCCACGTACAGCTGCTATGGTTGCATTATTAGCAATTCAACAAGTAAAAAAAATGACAAGCGAAAAGAATAGATTTCATAATTTTTAATTAATTTTAGGGTGAAACATCATTTGCTATGGAAATCTTAGATGCAGTCCATACACAAAATTATACTATAGTAAAAAATATTCGAGTATGAGAATATCAATTGTATACAAATAAAATGAAAATAAAAAGAATAAACTTTCTTTCAGGCAATCTGTTATGCTGATATGGGACGAATTGAAGAATCAATCAATGTTATTCAGTTACTTGCTGAGCAAGCACCAATAAATAATGATCGTCGACGAGTTTTTCCACTTGTGGTTCGTCATAGTCAGTCGTAGTCGATAGATTTTAGATTTTATTCTTTATAGATGAGACATATTCGAATAGCTGCTGAAAAATTGAACGATCAAAGTCTCTTATCACGTTTTGAAGAATTGTCAAAAACAGTTCTAAAAAATAATCGTTTATCAACAACTGATATACCTGAATTTCTCAGTGAACCAATCAAGTATAATTTCTTCTATTGTCTAATAGACATAAAAAGTTGAAAAATTTCTTTACTTTAGTCGTCGCGGTCCTATTAGAAATGGTCCGCAATCGAATATGCGTGGTGACTTTCGACAAAATCAAGGAGATTTTGTAAGTCATAAATACCAACGACATTTACTGACGTTCGGATTTCTTTTTTTCTATAGCGCAATCAAGGAGGATACAATAATCAACAATCAGCTAATTTCAGACAAGGATATTCTGGTGGATTCAATCGACAACCTGGAGGTTTCAATAGAGAAAATCGATTTGGAAATAATTTTCAAAGACAAGATTTCGGTTATGAACGACGGTATGTGTGATATAGAAATTTGAATGAATTTTTTCTGTAATATATTTCTTAAATGATTCCATTCAAGATACCTTTGATTCTATTCGAGAATGCTCAATAGATGATACGTATTGTTGGAAAGGATGTAAAACCCATTAATAAATAGAAAGAGATTAAAGGAAAAACAAACATTAATTACAAGAGAGAAAATGGCTACATTAAAAAATAGCGAAGGAAAATCGCAATATACAAAAAAAAACATGTCAGTTACTGAGAAAAACTGTTGGTTCTTATCAGCGAATCAGCTATAACATATTTCCATGTATAGTAATATACGCTGAATCGTCAATAATGTGACTACTGAAAAGCTGTGACAGGAAGCAAAAAAGAAAAAGAAATGCGTAATTTATCACGATCTAGAGAAAACAAATCTGTGTTGTGTGTCGTCAAACACTGCAAATAGCTGCAAGCAAATAGTAAAAAACTCAGACATCATGTACTTGGTTGACGAAGTAGAATGAATTCATATTTGTAGAATGATTCATATTCCAATGACATTGCTTTCTGGTGCGACTATTTTCTTCCGCTCATGTGATTTAAACCTCTTTGACTCTTTTAACTCTTATCGAATTTCTTAACAAAAAAAAAACAACATTCAATTTTTAGCGATCTCTCGATATGTCTGCTTTCACATGTTGTCTTTTTATTAGTTATATTTCATGCTCCCGTTTTATTTCAGTTCACAAAACTACAATGCAGATGGTTATCAACGCAATGAAAATGATCGATTTCCATCGCGCAATCGAAGTTCATCGTTTAATGACTATTCTCGTCAAGACGGTCGTAATCAACAACAATATCAATCCTTTTCACGTGTAAATCGTACTGATAACGAATCAGGAGCAGCGCGACGTTACGGAAATCCAGTTCAATCTGAATCAAAACGAAATAGTGACGATGCTTCAAAGCAAGAACAGAGTTCATGGGAACGATCATCACGTAATAAATTATAAATTACGACAACATAAAATGTCTTAGGCTATTTACACACATAGTACTTCTTGTGTCAAATCTTTCGTTTTTTTCCTCATTTGATCTTTGTTATCAACAACAACTGATGTGTGTGTGTGTGTGTTTTGTTGATTTCATTAAAAGAAGAAAAAAAAGAACACAATATATAAATATATTGTTGATAGGAAAAAAATAACTTAGTTTGTTTCTTCAGATAATAATAGAAATGTCGACGGTAGATACCCGGCTTCCTGCTTTATTAGAGCAGTTTACCAGTGATTTGCAGAGTCCAAATGAAGATACACGTCGTCGAGCAACTGACGAACTCTATGAACGTATTCTTGCTCAATATGTCGACGTAAGTGAGAGCTAGTAATTGTTATGTTAGACGTACATGAAATTCTTCTACTGAATTAACCGATCGTCTCTAATGACAGTTAATTGTTGATAATTGATTAAAATCGATTGACACAAGAAAAACGATTTCAAGGATAAGTATTTGTCTCGAAGCGTAAAAAAAATTATTATGTCTTTATTAATTCAGTATAGAATTGAATCAAGATTAAATTGATTAGATTTATAGTCGTTCTTTTATATTATCTATATAGCCTCCACCTGATGTTGTTGCCAATGTCGCTGAAACAGTCCAAGAATTTGTTCGAAAGAAAATGGGCAATCCAAATGATGTCAACGAAAATCGTGCAGCCCTTCTTGTTATTCGTATGTCTTAAGCATTGTTTTTCTTTACTAATTTTAAAAATATCCATTTAGTTTGTTTTATTTGTGCCGGTCAAAACTTCTATACTGAACTAAGTAATAAATTAGAACCAACATTGCGCGGTTATAAACAAATGTCAGTTGATGCTAATCTATGTGAATTAGTTGTCAAATTAACATGTATCCTTGTCAAAGTAATTAAACATTTATTTGTCGGTCTATTCTAATCAAAATCAACTATAGGGTTGTGGTCGTATGAGTATCGATCAATTTTCCCACGATGTTCCCAAAGCTATTGAACGTATATCCCGCGACGAAAAACATGAAACAAGACGTTATAGCGGTATAACAATTTTAAGAGAAATTGCTCTTGTTGCTCCAACACGTTACTATCATTTAATAACACCTGTGCATCAATATTTTGAACAACTATTTGGTATAATGGTCGATTCAAAAGTAAATAGAAAATATCAATATTTTTGTTCCATATAAGAATTTGTTTTTGACTTTGTTTTTTGTATAGCAATATATTCGTGAAGCATTTGCGGAAACAATGCATGCAACGCTCATTGTTCTCATTGATCGAGAACGTGAAGAACAGAAAAATAATGATTTGAAAACTGCAAAAGATTTAACTGGCACTATAGCCCATCCTATCAATACCGAATCCAATGCATTCTTCGAAGCATATAATGTTTGTTTTTTTAGATTCTTTTGTTTTTGCTCAATTAAATTACTTGATACATTCGATTTA
This sequence comes from Rotaria magnacalcarata, assembly GCA_900239745.1. Lineage (NCBI taxonomy): Eukaryota > Metazoa > Rotifera > Eurotatoria > Philodinida > Philodinidae > Rotaria > Rotaria magnacalcarata. The sequence goes on along the minus strand of OENM01000328.1, from coordinate 29,984 downwards.
TTGATTTAGATGGCTTATACAGAAGCGATGAAGTGTTTAACAGTTGATACAACGAAAAATAGAAATGCACAAAAAGATGATCGAGTTCATGGAGGACTTTTATTACTCAATGAACTATTACGTGTATCTGATGTAAAATTTGAAGTAAGATTTCGTTTTTCTTTTTGAAATATGAATTATAGAGACTATTCTCTCTCGTTTTAGAATATTTGTCAAGAATTAATTTATCCATATAGTGCAGCAAAACCAAAACCAATTTCATATAAAGTAAGAAACAGAAATCGTATACGAAACGTGACTCATGATTGCAGCGTACCATGTTTTTGCTCTGTTTCGGTACAGTAGTTATTTTCATAGTAATGACGTCGCCAAGGATGAATTAAGCCTGGCGCCCTCCCACTGTCGGAGCAAGAAAAATGCGTCATCAGTACTACCATCTGTAGTACTTTATTTTGTCGACTGGTACTATGATCATAGTATTCTAACCTACTATCAGCAATGTGTTTGTGACATCACTACTTCTTAGCCTATAATATGTACTAGTAAGCATTGAAGTTTAGTAACAAGAGCGAATATAAAGCTGCTGAATAGAAAGTTCGCAAAAAAAAAATGCTTGAATTGAAATTTTACCATATTAGTGATAAGCCATTATTGGTACTCTTTCATATACAATTCATTGCTACTTTTGTATATAAAATAATTCTGAATAGTTGTTTCTCATGCCTACTTATCTATTGAAGTTAATTACTGTGAAAAACTTTTATATCTTAGGATGTACATCGTGCTCGTGTTGCTTTAACATTCGAACGTAGTGGCCCATTATCTCCCATGGATATAATTGATAATCCCGAACAATCTCAAATTCAAGTGCAATCGTCTCTTATTCGTTCTGTTATGCTCGAAAATTTTGTTAATATTTGTAATCAAGCATTTCAATATCGTCAACAGCCAAAACAAATGATAGCTAATGTTTTAATCCGTATATTACCACGTTTAGCATCATTGAATTATTCCGTATTCTCCCATCAACCATATGTCGATGCAACAATGAATTTTATATATGAACGTATCAGTTCTCGTGAATTAAAAGAACGTCAATTAGCCTTTCATGCATTAGGTTTAATGATATTAGCTGATAAATCAAGTCGAGTCAACGAAACAGGTCTACCGACAACATCAAAACCGTTAACAAAAGATATGTCAAAAATTTTAGAATATCTAAAACAAACATTTACTCCAATATCATCAACAGCAACATCACTAGCATCAACACATTCGCATCGTCGTAATAATTCTATTCAATCTGTAACTGTATCATTACAACAACAAACATCGTCAATAAATAATTTATTACCATGCCGATATACAGCGCCCGATTCAAGTGTATTTGCATGTATAACAATGATTGGCGAAGCTGGACCCGATGCCTCCAAATGTTTAGACACGTTATTAGATTATTTATTGCACTGCGGTTTAAATCATTCGTTATTATTTTGTTTAAATAAACTATGTTTAAATCCGCTAATGCATACAGAAACGAAACGTAAAATTCATCAAGGTTTATTAGAAAATCTACGTTCAGTTTTATGTAATCCATTAGCTTATAACACAAATTTATCTAACGAACAAAGTGATATTATTATTATTGCATTACAAACATTAAGAATATTTGATTTTGAAGCACAAGCTATTGAACCATATTTCATTGATATATTAAATACACGTTTTATTGAACATGAAATCGTACGAATAAGAATTGAATCTATTATAACAATAACATTTTTACTGAGAAAATTATTATCGCCAACATCACAAACAATTTTATCATCTAACGCAGTCTCATCATTGACAGCAGCAAATAAATTAAGAATTAAAATTGGTCATATAACGCATAGAATATTAACTATTGGTGTAACTGATTTAGATCCTGATGTACGCTATAATGTTTTCTTAACATTACAAGAGGATTTCAAACAATTTTTAGCAAAATCTGAAGCATTAGAATTATTATTTTTTTCTGTCCATGATGAATGCCATGAAATAAGAGAACTGGCATTAAGTCTTATTGGACGTTTATCAAATATTAATCCAGCTTATGTTTTACCACCATTAAGACATTTATTATTACAATTATTAACTGAATTAGAAATCGGTTGTGCTCTAAGTGGAAAAGAACAAGCATCAAGATTATTAGGGCAATTGATTGCAAATACACCAAGAATTGTTCGACCATATATGCAATCGATTACTCAAGTATGATGCTTAAATTTTATTATTTTTCTTTTAAAACTTAATTTGAAAAATTAAAGTTTGTAATAATTACATGAACATTCGATACTGATTTACCTTATATTCTATCTGAATTATACGAAATCGAATAGAAAAATTTAATAGTAAATCTGAAAACTAATAATAGTGTAGTATTTTGTATTCAATGTTTATGAGTGAATAGGATGGCATCTTGTTTCGTAGATTATTTTCCGCATGATTCTTTTTATCATGTATATACGAGAGAAACTTTCTGTTTTCGATTACGATAGGGAACTGATAATTATTTTCCGAGTTTATAACCTACTCCAAGTCTCTTCCATCCATTGTAAAACCTAGAAGTCAAAAGCTATCAAATGTTTTAGTTAATCATCCTCTTTACTTTGCTATTTTCAAGATTTTATTTTGATACAATAGAATTTTCTCTAATTCCAGGCTCTATTACCATTAATAAAACAACATGAACAGCATTCCAATGTTTTGATTGCCTTAGTCCGAACGGTTGGTGAACAAGCTCAAGTTTGCGGTATCGATCTTGATCAACGTGTACATGATCTATTTCCTGTTCTAATAAATATGATGCAAGATACTTCGAACTATCGCAAACGTGAAGTTGCCCTATGGACTGTTGGACAAATTGTTGAAAGTTGCTGTTATGTAATTGAACCATTACAAAAATATCCTATTTTACTCGATGTACTTTTGCAATTTTTGAAATCACCTGAAGAAACTCCATTTCGTCGTGAAACAATACGTGTCCTTGGATTTCTTGGTGCAATCGATCCCTATCATGTTCGCTCTTCAAATGACCCACTTCGTTCATTATCATTCGATGTCAATGATATAGCATCAACACATCGCGTTCGTGCTCAACCAGATCCAATTGAAATATCGTCAAATGAACTTCTAGTTGCATCCGGCGCTCAATCATTAACTGATTTTTATACTTCAATGGCAATCTATGTTTGTCTTCGCGTATTAAAAGATCCAAATAGCCCACAATTACATTTAAAAGCTGTTCAAGCAATATCCATCATACTTCAATGGCTTGGAAGTTCATGCACACAATATGTTTCACTTGTTTTGCCACGACTATTATCTGTTGTACGCAGTACAGATGATAGAAATTTAGTACCTTATTTTCGTCAAATAAATATTATAATAATATCGATAAAAGGCTCAATAATTCAGTATGTCAACGATGTTGTTCAATTAATTCGTGATTATTGGGATACACATACAGATTTACAAATCTTACTTATTCAAACAATTGAATCGTTAGCTGCTGCATTAGATAGTGAATTTCGTCATTATATTCATTTATTATTACCATTTGTTATGAAAACATTTCGCATAGATTCAAATATATCAGGTGTAAATAATTTAACAGCAAATCAAAGTCAAGATCGACAATTAATTTTATCGCAAATGTTTTCAACGTTAAATAAATTTGGTAAAACATTAAAACCACATTTTAATGTTGTTCTACCATCAATATTAGATATTGCATCAATAAATACCTATCCAATAAAATTACAAAAAGAAGCATTAGACACTATTGAACAACTAGCCGATAAAGTTTTTCTCAGTGATTATGTTTCGGCTATATTACAAATTTTACTACGAATTATACGTAAAACATCATCATTACAAATGAAATGTTTAGACATTATTTTAATCATAGCACAACAAATGGGTAAACATTTTCTTGTATTTAGTTCACTCGTATCAAAAACTATGGAAGATATGAAATTACAACATTCTAAATATGAATTATATATATCGAAATTAAAAGATTCGTCATTTGTTGATGTACAAACAGAAACAATTGCTAATTCAAATCAATTATCAACTCAATCATCAAGCGATACATCACGACGACACGATGAGAAAGTTTTATATACAATACGTACTGATCAATTACGATTACATTGGACACAAGCTATGCAAAGAAAAGCGAAAGATTTACCTATGTGGCTAAATAAATTTCAACAACTTGTACTCGAACAATCACCTGTTTATCCATTACGTGCTATGGGCACTTGTTTAGCACAAGTATCGCCATCGATTCCACGTGATTTATTCAATGCATCATTTATATCCTGTTGGAGTGAATTGAATTCTCATGACCGACAAAGTTTAACAAATGCATTAACATATGTTCTATCGGAATCCGATAAACCTGATGTTATACAAACAATATTAAATCTTGCTGAATTTCGTAATCAATGTGATCTAAAATTAAAGTTAGAACGTCAACAAAAAACAAATAAACGTAGTGAAGACTTAAATTTAAATGATACAAACGATGATATTCCTAGTGATAGAGATAAAATAAAAAAGAAAGATCAGAATCAAGATATTGACGATGATCTTGAACGTTCGTTAATTAATATAAATTTATTAAGCGAAAAAGCATTTAGTGTTCGAGCTTATGCTAAAGCTTTAAGATATAAAGAAGAAGAATTTCAACGACAACACGATGCAGCATCGACTACTCAACAATCAGTGACATCCGATATTGTTGAATCATTAATTAGTATCAATCATGAATTACAACAATCCGAAGCTGCTTATGGTGCACTGCAATATGCTAAACAGCATAATATAAAAATAAAAGGTCTTTGGTATGAAAAATTAAATCAATGGGAACGAGCATTAAGAAATTATGATTTTTGGAAAACGAACGATGCATCGAATATGGATATACATCTTGGACGTATGAGATGTATGCAAGCACTTGGTTCATGGTCTGAATTAAGAGAATTGGCCACTCAAATATGGGATATTACAGAAACACTTCGTGATGAACAGCCAGTATCATTGTTACCATTTTCAACAAGTCTAATTGATAAAAATTCTTCATCAACAGTATTTAATTCTCATCACGGAATGGTCAATGGACGTGAATTAAAAAAATATCTTCAACAAAAAATTGCACCTATGGCAACACGTGCAGCGTGGAGTCTTGGAGATATGTCAGATTTGGAAAAATATTATATTCATATACCCGATACAAAATTTGAAGGAGCTTATTATCGTGCTGTTGATGCTATTAGAAATGATAATTTTAGACAAGCACAAGATTCAATTGATCTAGCAAGAGAATTATTAGATATTGAATTAACAACATTAGCTAACGAAAGCTATAATCGAGCATATTCAGGTAATTGACTAGTTTTAATTTCATTATTATAGTTACAAACGATAGCTAGTATATGAGAATTGTGAATTTCATTTGACTATACTAGTATTAATGAGTGGCAGCTAGGAATACTGATATTTGCGCCATTCGTATTTTGTGTTTTAATAAAAAAAAAACAAGTACTCGATTTTTTATGCTTGACATTAGCACACCTATGTACTTTAATAGAACAGATGAATTACAAATAATAGATTTAAAAACTCATCGGATTTATTATGCTTATAAATAATTATATTACGAATAAGAATAATATTTATTATTCATGTTTAGCGATGATCAATGCTCAACTTTTGTCTGAATTAGAAGAAGTATGGTATTATAAAATTTTACCTGAACGACGTCAATCAATATGTGAAATTTGGCAAAAGCGAATGCAAGGCAACCAACCAATCATTGATGATTATCATCGTTTATTGTTGACACATTCACTTTGCTTACCCATGGCGCAAGATCTTCTATCGTGGATAAAATTAGCTAATCTATGTCGTCAATCAAATCGTTTAACGATGGCTGATTTTATATTTAAAGAATTAACACATACTGTTTTAAATGATCAAACAACACTGAATCGTGATGTATCGGTCATTAGTCCAAATACATTTCAAACTCAATCATCACATCATTTTGGTATTCAAACAACAACAACAACATCTGCATTTTCATTGCAATCTCAACAAACATTTTATCATCCAACATTAATCGATCAACAATTAGTTAAATATGAAAAGGCTAAATATGATTGGCATTGTTTAGTTTCAACACGTGAACGTCTTATACTTGAAAGACAAAATCGTAAACCAGTTTCAACTAATGAAAATAGCCCACAATATGATGGTGTTCATAGTGCGCCTACATTAACACCATCACTATCGTCAACTAGTTTATCATCATCGACATCAAACTCGGAAAGTATAAATGCTAAACTTGAACAAAATCGCGTGGAACAATTAAGATTAATCGACGACATGAAAGAAATGGTTCTGAAAACGTGTGTACCAGCATTGGACCATGTAAGAAAACAAGCGGCAACGACAACTGGAAATGCACAACAACAAGTAATGATAGCAACTAGTGGCGGTACAACACCAGCTCCTGCAGGAACTACACTAGCTGGAGCCAATCAAAATGTTAATCCAATGCAACAATTATCTGTAAGATTTTAATCTACAAAAAAAAAAGAGTTTCTTAAATTTTATTCTACAGTAAAATCTATCCAAAACGAGCATCTTTTTTTATTCTGAATATCAGGTTCATATTGCGAGTGTTCTGAGCAGCCTTTATTTTATTACTTATAGACTACACGAGAGAAACAGTGATTTTGTTTGTTTTGTTTGGATAAATAATTATAAGAAAAAAATTAGATCAAATTCATCATTTTCAATGTCATTTTCATTAGGCACTTTCTGTAACAACTACAAATGCTACACCACCAATTAATTCGGCGGCATTTTCTCTGATGACGTCAACTAGTTTATCAACATCATCACAAGTAGTTAATCAACGTGAACAACGTCTTCGTCAATTAATATCCAAATGCTATTTAAGAATCGGTTCATGGCAACATGAAATGTTCGGCATGACAGATGATATTATATTAACTGAAATAATGAAAAATTATGAACATGCTTGGACCTATGATGATTCAAATTATAAAGCATGGAATGCCTATGCAGTACTTAATTATGATGCTGTTAGTTATTTTAAGCAACGCGTCCAGGAATTATCGCGTATTAGTCAACCACAGCAAACTCCACTGTCTCCATCAACACTTACTGTTGATGCTACAATGTCGCCCACTCGACAGCCACAATCACCGTCATCTCAACAACAACAAATTCCACCGCCACCACCACCGCCACCTTTGCCACCACAACAACAGCAACAAAATCTTGATGCATCGAATGAAGCTTATCGATTGTTAACACAAAAAATGATTCATTGTACAATACCAGCTGTAAAAGGTTTATTTAAATCGATTGTACTTTCAAAAGCTAAACATTGTTTACAAAATACTCTTCGTTTACTGACACTATGGTTTGAATATGGACAATATCGTGAAGTTTATGATGCCATTACTGAAGGTAACAAAACAGTACCAGTTGAAGTTTGGTTACATGTATTACCACAATTGATTGCACGCATTGATTCTCCGAGGCCATTAGTTCATCAATTAATACGGCATTTACTTATTGATGTTGGCCGACAACATCCTCAAGCATTAATCTATCCATTAGTTGTTGCATCAAAATCAGTTGTACGTGACCGCGAAGTTGCAGCCAATCGAGTATTAAATAATATGCGAGAACATAGTCATACACTTGTACAACAAGCTTTAGTTGTTAGTGAAGAATTAATTCGAATATCTATATTATGGCATGAAAAATGGCATGAAGGCTTAGAAGAAGCATCAAGACAATATTTTGGTGATAGAAGTATAGCAGGTATGTACGCATTGATTTTCATCTGTATTAAAAGAAAAATATTTAATAAGAAATATGGAAAGCAAAGCAGATCTACGCGAGAATATGTATTTCTTAGTTTTGATAATAAGTTTGAGATCAAAAAATCGAAACTAATGAATTTTTTAGCAAAAATTGAACTCTTTCTAAGTCCGATGTGATCACTCTGATATTCGGTCATTTGCAAAGGCATATCATGATACTTTCTAAATTCTATTTTATTTTTCTATTTTCCACAAAATTCAATCTATGATTTTATTTTTAAAGGCATGATTGACACATTGGAACCATTACATGCAGCAATCGAACGTGGCAGTACGACGCTAAATGAACGTACATTTCTCGATTCATATAGTAACGATTTAACTCAAGCTCATGAATGTATTCGTCGTTATCAACGAACAAAAGATCAACGTGAATTACATCAAGCATGGGATTTGTATCATCAAGTTTTCAAACGTATTCATGCTCAATTTCCCAATATAACATCTCTTGAATTAGATTATGTTTCGCCGCGTAAGAAAATATTCTAATAAGAAATTACTTATCTTTTTGCATTTTAATTGTTGTAGGTTTAGCCACACATTGTCGTGATTTAGAATTAGCTGTGCCAGGTACTTACGAACCACATAAACCACCAATAACAATAAGAAATGTTCAATCGCATATAACAGTTATAACATCAAAGCAGCGACCAAGAAAAATTAGTATAACAGGTTCGGACGGATACGAATACGTCTTTTTACTTAAAGGACACGAAGACCTACGGCAAGATGAACGTGTTATGCAATTATTCGGTTTAGTTAATGAATTTCTATCGGCTAATGATGAAACACGTCGTCGAAATTTTATTATTCAACGTTATCCCGTCATACCATTGGCACCAAACAATGGTTTACTTGGTTGGGTTGCACAATGTGATACATTTCATGCATTGATAAAAGAACATCGTGAAAAAGCATGCATCATGCTCAATGCTGAACATCGTTATATGCAAGGGAAAGCTCCGCATTATGATCAATTACCGTTGATCAATAAAGTTGAAGTATTTGAATATGCACTAAACTTATTAGAAGGTGATGATTTAGCAAAAATTCTATGGCATAAGAGTTCAAGTGCAGAGATATGGTTAGATAGAAGATCAAATTATACAAGATCGTTAGCAGTTATGTCTATGGTAAATAATAGGAGGAAAAAAGCAATTAAACCGAAAATTGTTATATTTTCTATTGAAATCTTCTTTTGTTGTTTAGGTTGGCTATATATTAGGTTTAGGTGATCGTCATCCATCGAATTTAATGTTGGATCGCGCGAGTGGAAAAGTTGTTCATATAGATTTCGGTGATTGTTTTGAAGTCGCAATGACAAGAGAAAAATTTCCCGAAAAAATTCCATTCCGTTTAACACGTATGTTACGAAAAGCAATGGAAGTTACTGGTATTGATGGAACGTTTCGTATGACATGTGAACATGTTATGGATGTATTAAGAAAAAATCGTGATAGTCTTATGGCTGTATTAGAAGCATTTGTTCATGATCCATTACTTAATTGGCGTCTATTGGAAAATAATACAAATGAACAAAATACTGTAATATCAACAATAAGCAATCGTTCACCACAAACAAGCCAACAACAACAACAACAACAACAACAACCACATTATCAACCACATTTATCAACTGTTAATGAAGAAGATAATGAACATGAGAGTACCATTGGTGGTACAACACAACAACAACAACAGCAAAATGTTCAATATCTTGTTACACAACCTGGTCGAACCATACGGGCTGTAGAAATAATGAATCGTGTGCGAGAAAAATTAACTGGAAGTGATTTTCATCGAGATCAACCTGTTGATATACCGACACAAGTTGAATTACTTATTAAACAGGCAACAAGCCATGAAAATCTTTGCCAGTATGTTTACAAGTTTTTCTATTACGAACGATTTCTATTTTTGTCTATTTTTAGATCGTATATTGGTTGGTGTCCATTTTGGTAAATAAATATAAATATGGTTTTCTTCCAGTGAGACGTTGATGTAGTGTACGATTTTATTTGTATATATATTTCATTTTCTTTCTTTTTCTATACGAGAATAAAAAATTCTTTAAATCGATTTATTTGATTTGAAATAACTATTGTTACTTTTTGATTTATTCATTTTTATCAAGGCTCTTTTATGTTTTTCTTTTGGGCGATTAAAAATGTTTGATGATTAAAGGTAGAGTGCTTTTTTTCTTGTGTTGTTTCTGTCGATGTCTATAGACAAGACAAGCGAGAAAAAAATTGGCGCACATACAATGTTTTTTTTTCCTTTTACGTTTATTTTATCGAGTGTCTGCAGTCGAATGAAGCAAAAGAAGAAAAAAATAATAATAAATACTAATAGTCAATATGTACAAAACGATGTGAGTGAACTATAGTAAAATGAAAATTCTTAAGAACCACTTTTAAACAGTAAAATCGATAGTGGACCTTTGGTTAAATAAATAAATCCATTCATTTCATGTGTCACGTATGAACTGAATTGCCTTCCAACGATGCAATGCCAACACGACGCAAATGCTTTATCGGCTGATCGTTTAAGAAAGCCTGCTAATTCACGTTGACTACTTGAATCATACTTTTGAAAAGCTGAACGTACTAATTCAATCATTTCTTGTTCATATGCAGCCGATAAATCAGTTGATTTTACTATCAAATCCTCATCACAATCATCACGTGGAGTTCTTTGTTGTTGTCCATATGGATTATTAGTCGTATTGGTTCCATTTCTTGTAGTTGAATTATAAACTGATGGTTGTGATCGATAGACTTGATTTTGATCATTAAGTAAATCATCGTAGGAATGCGATCGACCATTTCCAGTCGTACTATTATTTGAACGCAATAATTCATTATCACCAGTGTATGAACGATACGATGTTGATTGATATTTATTTGGATTTATATCATTCGATGTAATATTATAGCCGCTTGTATATTTGTTTGGTGATCCTGCACGTATTGAAATTGATGTTGAAGGTACAGCAGAATTGGAATAAGCCGTATTAACACGTCTTGATGCCATACTACTATCATTCATTGTTTGATAAGAATTTAATTTTTTTTGATTTAAAGATTGATCTTGATAATTTGGCGATCCGACTCCGAACGTTGAAGCTCGAATAGGTGAAGATGATGAATATGTAGATGTGTACATATCAGAATGAGACGGTTTGTTGCCTATTTATATATATATACTCTCCTTTTCTTTCTTCGTGTTCTTTTACTTCTTCTACTTCTCGCTCTCTCTTTCTCTTTCCCTCTTCTTAATTTACATATAAAAAACAAGAGAGAAATGAAACGTTTGCTGCCGTTGTTAATTGAACCAAGTTGAAGTTTTATAGGTTTCACATATTTGACACAACTTCAATTATATAGTTGCCAACGATTCAATGTATTCTTCTATTTGATGTATGCCGAGAATCAAACAATTTTAATGATAATAAAAGTATGAATGCAACCAGGAAAAAAAGAAGGTAATGATGCCCGCAAAAAACGCGTTTTCTCTTCTTTTTACAGTCGAAGAAGCCGAGCCAACAAGGGAAAAAAAGAGAATCTCCTATATTTTTTTCTCATTCTGTTTCACATTTGACAGTTAAAGAAGAAATAAAAAAAAAAGAAGAAATTGTCAAATATAAAAAAACACCTTTTTCACCAGAGTAGATCAAGAAGTGTATTGGACCTTGTCGTGCATCGAATTTATAAGTATACAATACATATTTTTCATATGTAAAAAAGTAGATTTTAATATGCATACGCCCATCTTACTTATACTCGAGTATGTTCTTGATCAGGATAAAATCTACATTCTATTTCATACAAAAACAATCCTCTTATGCATATGCATTAAAATAAAATATTGAAAACGAACAAAAACCGTGTGTATTATTTTACAACTCAATGTACAGATCTACCTTTTACGCGTCAGCTTATCCATAATGGCAATCACCTGGGCGTATTGATGCATATGTGCTCCAGAGCAAGGCCAGTTCAAAAGAATAGAAAAGAGTATCCTAATCATTATATTAGTATGTACTAAGAACAGATGTCGTCCCTACTGGTAGCCACATGCATTTTGGTTTATAATTGTTAGATATCAAGGATACATTATGTTTTCTTATCAATGTTGATCAAATAATGTTCGCAAATTGAAATATTTTATTTAGTAATTGAAATTTTTTGATAAAACTTAATGCAAATTTTATTCTTTCATATAATCTAGAATCTATTTATTTATTTCTCAAAGTCATTTTATGATAATAACCATGGAAATCGTTATCAATTATCGCATCTGTCGCAAACTATTGAATGAGCACCATCTTTTTTTTTGTGTGTTGTATTTTGTTCAAAATCTTATGTAATATTAGAAAAAGAGAAAAACCGAGAACAAAAATGAAGAAAGATTAAAGAACTTGACTCATTTGCATGTCATTTTCACATCGGATTATGATTGTACAGAATAACCTTGACACAATGTATCGAGATTTAAAAAAATACATTTATATATACGTATATACATAAGCATTACACGCCTACATTCTATTTGACAAGTGTACCTGCGTATGTACGATAAAGTGTTATATTACATGAGCACTGGTCGCATCTATTGGCATAGATGCAGATACATATGTATAGATATACATGTCGATTGTCAATATATATGTGTGGCGTTAATCCAATGATATAGACATGTGTAAACTGCTTGATCATATGCATCGTTTCAAGTGTCTCAATAATAAAAAAAAAGATTCGAACAAAATATTAGCTTGTGAATAAGAATGTCACCAGTACTTAAGCTTCAATAAGAATTTCTACGTATTAGAATGTCGTATGTAATTAAGAAGAAATGAATGCATTACGAGAAAAAAAAACAGAGTATACTAGTATAAAAACTAAAAGGTTTATAACCAAACATAAAATTTATTCATACTGATGAAGTGGTTTTCAGTGATATGCTAATTCGATGAAAACAAATTCAATATTTATATCTTTTTTTTTATGAATCTTTATTTTGATTCTTAGTGCTTAAACGAGCACATTATTAGACTCTTCAATATAGTTTAGCATATTATGACCGTTCTTTAGCATTATCATATCAGAGACAAAAATAAAATATAAATAACATAAGCTTCCAACGATTAATCCGACTGCAAGAAAAGAATATCACAGCCAATACATAATCAAACATAAATCCAAATGTACTATTAGCATAAGCTTATTTGATTGATGTTATGTCATATTCTCCATCATAATCGCATGTATCATCTTTAGCTACTACTGAAACTTGAAAAATGAATCTTGTCCTTGCTTTTTATTACTTGTCTTTAACTTCCACTTACTGACATTATTGTAGTAAATGAAAGCTGGTTCAAGCTTTTTATTGAGTATTTCATCATCAACGAACTCTTTTTCATAAAAACAAGCAAAAAAGAATATTGATCTAATAGTTAACGATTAAACTATTGACAGTCATATTGATTGATTATGCACACATTCTGTTCATAATTTATGTTTGCTATACCAAAAGTACAAGTAACAATGGATCCAAATGTCATATCTATTATTATTATTATTATAGATGAATAGAATAATTTTAGTTTCTCACTTGAAATTTCACTATTCTATTAACAAAAATCAAAACGTCAAGTGTTAGTATGCATTTTATTTTATTACTTGTCTGAAATTTTAAGATTCTGCTTGGTTTGAGAAGAAACAATAAATTTATGCATCCGATTTAAACTTATCTGATAAAAGTTAAGAATAAGGAAAAGCAAGGGTTTTTCTAATTTAAAAGTTAAACTGTAGCATTTTTTTTGTATCGTTCATCTGAAAATCGACATGTTATTATTTGATGCATGATTAAGTACAGATATTTTGTGCTTTCTACTTCGCAAGTTAAAGACAAAGAACATAGTTTGTGTGGATGTGTTATAAAACACACTTAAGTTTGAAGGAACTGTATTTCTTAATGAAACATCCGATAATAGGCGTATGTGTTTCTCGTATGAAGAGTCAAATAGGGAGTTTCATTTTGAAAATAATTCGAAAGAAATCACTAGAGAATTTATTTTTCTTTTAAACTATATGAAAGTGAAAGTGTTGTTTTTATAAAAATAAAAGTTACGCTGAAGGTGTTCATTTTTTACATTGAATTCGATATTTTAATTTTGTTATAATAAATTTTAGTTTAAATATTTCAATAATCGTTTTTTTCTACAAATGAAAAACTTAGCTTTCTTTCGGCATTCGATTTTTGTTAATGCTTATTGAAAACCCTTAAATTTCATGGTCAATGTTAGCAAAAAAAGAGACCTCACTACAAGACAGCTATTCAAAGAACGATGTGAGTTTTGTCGTCGACGGTCATAGGCTTCTTTGGTAGAGAATCTTAGATTAACATCGATCCAATGTTTGCTCATCGTTTAAGTAATCAGTACTTCTTCTCGTCAATAGTTACTCGCGATATCAAGGTTTTCACTTCGTCTCGATCATAATTGATTTTATTAAAAAACAGTAAGAGACTATCTAGAGATCGGATTACTGAAATATGTTTCAAACATCAATCGATTGAGTACAATGTTAATGTCATGTCTCATTGAACACACCATAGCTGAGCACAGGACAAGGGTAGAGTTTTTATTCTGTCCTGCCGCCCGCCAGGACGGATCAGGATAGCAGGGCAAATCAGGACAGGACGAGTTTAGATTTTTTGTCCTGCCCTGCCGCCTGCCAGGGCGGATCAGGATATCCGGACAGTGGAGGACAAGGCAGAAAAACTTGTCCTGTGCTCAGCTCTCATACGGGTATATATATTTTTTGTGAATATTTGACTCAGTATGTGCTCTGATTTGTATCATACTTATTATATCAAGAACTTTTTCATGTTCTCCTTTTATAGTATCATTCTTTATATGTGAAGATAATACTGCTAGAATCCTAGATTATTTGTAAATTTTATTTCCAGTAATGAGGGTGTCATAATAATAACAACTCAAGATTGTTTCCTCTTTTTTGTATTTAAGATGTTATTGTTTACCATAATCTGACACGTTCCTTGGCAAAATTACAAAAAAAAAGGTTTACAAAAACAAAAAGTTAATATGTATTTTTTTCAAATAGTAGATATTCTAAAAATACGAATTATTTTCGTCTTCATGATGATGCAAAAAGGATGTAGAGAGTTTTGCGGATTTTAACGTGTGTCCCATAAAGAATGACCCTCTCAGTATTCCCTCAACAACTTCTTTATTTTTT
>OENM01000328.1:0-14194 GCA_900239745.1 Rotaria magnacalcarata | reverse complement strand
ACTGTACACTTTGTTTTTCTGAGCAAAGTGTAAATCAGAGTGTACATCAGAACTAGCAGATGTTCTGTACATTTTGCTTCTGCTGTGTACACCTGCTATTGGAAACACTGTTCCAGACTCTATCGCCATCTATATTTAAATAAAAACATATAACATATTTTCTTTTCATATTGTTTTTTTTTATTTAACTAATCAGCATCTGTCAAAATTTTTATTTCTCTGATGATTCATATTCACTGAAACAACATTTTTCCGAATCTGATTCGTAGATCGTTTAGGAAAATAAAGACTTGATACTAAACCTATCCAAATGCATAGATTAATTAATAGAGATTTTTCTGTTATAGAATAACAGCCCTTATAACATAACAACGTGTTTCTAGATCAGAATGGATCCATCTACATCAAAAAAAACTCATCCTCGTTTAAATTCTTACAAATATCATGGGAAAGATCCCGATGAACGTCGGCGTTGGCGAAATCAAAATAATGTTTCAATTCGAAAAGTAATGATTTGAATTCAGCATTTCAAAAAAAAAACTTTTTCTTTAAAATTTTCCAGATTAAACGTGATGAACAAATTCAAGCTAAACGTAATTTTCAAGCTGATGATAGTATGTCCGACAAATCAGAGGACGATCGAGAACAAAATCGATTTTATAACCTTGATGATCTTGTTATAAAAGCTAAAAGTGAAGATCCAACAATACGTTTTGACGCTGTTCGTTCAGCACGAAAACTTTTATCTATTGATCGTAATCCGCCAATAGATCAATTAATACAGTGTAATTTTTTACCGATATTTGTTGAATATTTAACATATGATCAATGTTCGGATTTACAATTTGAAGCAGCTTGGGCATTAACAAATATTGCATCAGGTAATTCCCAACAAACACAAGCTGTTGCTGATGCAAATGCTTTTCCATATTTATTACGTCTTCTACATTCACCACATGCAAATGTTTGTGAACAAGCTGTTTGGGCTTTGGGAAATCTAATCGGTAAAATTTTATTCCTGTCATATTTTCTTTTCAATTCAAAAATGTATATTTAGGTGATGGTCCAAGATTACGTGATTATGCAATCGAATTGGGTGTTATAAAACCATTAGTTGAATTTATTCAAAAAGACATTCCTGTTACGTTTCTTCGAAATGTAACATGGGTTCTTGTTAATCTTTGTCGTCATAAAGAACCGCCGATATCTTTGCTTGCCGTTCGAGATATTCTACCAGCTTTACATTATTTAATAGCTTATACTGACATAACAGTATGTTTGTTTATAAAATATTTTATTTTCAAGGAAAAATAATTTTTTTTTCTAATAGATTCTTGTCGATTGTACATGGGCATTAGCTTATCTGCTCGATTGTGGAAACAATATGATTCAAGTAAATATTTTTTTAAACAAATAATAATTATTATAAGAGATTGTTTTAAAGATTATCATCGATTCTGGTGTAATACCATATATTATTAAATTATTAAATCATAATGAATTAAAGATTGTTACAGCTGGTATAGATTTCTTGTTTCAGTTTTTTTTTTCATTCAAATTTTACTCGTACAACTTTAGCATTGAGAGCAATTGGCAATGTTGTCACGGGTACTGATGAACAGACACAATTTGTTCTTAATCATGGAGCTCTTGCTTATTTTCCCAAATTACTCAAACATCAAAAAGATAAACTAAATAAAGTAAGAATTAAAATGACTCGTTTTTTCTTGTTAATGTGAAAACAATTTGCTAGTGAAGAAAAATTTGAAAAGTACAACTCGCGATAATTTTATTATCGATAGACGTTACTGTGTTCTCTCATACATGCTTTGTTATTTCTTTTTTGTTGATGACAAAGAAAGATGCTATCTACCAACTCGTTTGATTTAAGGACATACTCAAATCAAACCTATTATCTTGCCATTGGATAATCTTCCATGTTCTAAATCGCTCCACAGCTACTCATAGAATGATATTAATAGATCAAGGTTTTTTCCTTAATGACATATGATGTTATTCTTTAAAGGTCCAGCTGACTTTTTATTATATTTATACTCATATAGATTGATGAGGAATTGTTACAGAAACTATAGTATCTTTTGCAATAATGCCATATGTCAAGCGGTTGCAAATGTCTACTTGCATTAATTTCACAGAGAATACATGCTGATATGGATGAGAGAAGCACAATAGCAAGAACAGGCAAAAAACTGTAGCTATCAACAAGAAATTCATCTGGTTATAGATACATTAGATAACTGTATTTCGCCATAAAATAAGAACGACCGTTTGGGCGATAATGACTTTACACTCACTCTGTTTATTTTATTTTATCGATCAATTTTTGCATAAAATACAGAAACTTGTCGTTAAAAGTAATCATTTAGTAGATATCACGTTGAAATCATTTGATAATAATAATTCTAGTAAAATTAAGATTTCATAAATATATTTATCAATTAAATACTAATCTCTAATTTTCATTTAAAGGAAGCTGTTTGGTTTTTATCAAATATAACAGCTGGTAATCAACAACAAGTTCAAGCCGTAATAGATGCACAATTAATCCCCGATGTTATTCGTCATTTACAATACGTTCGTATAGAGACATTATTTGTTGTTGTTTTTTTTTTAAATGAAATCGATTATATTTAACAGGGTGATTTTCAAACACAAAAAGAAGCAGCTTGGTGTATATCGAATTTAACTATGAGTGGTTCAGCCCAACAAATTGAGTATATCGTTACACAATATGTTATACCTCCTCTATGGTATTTTGAAAAACAAATAATAAATCATGTTTCTAATGCTAATTATCGACTGCTTTTTAGTAATTTATTACAACAACAGGATGCACAAATAATACAAGTATGTCTTGATGCTCTTCATAATATACTTAAACAAACAACAATATCAAAGCTTGAAGCTCTTACTGCAGAGATAGAAGAATGTGGAGGTATGTCAGAAGAAAAGATTCTAGCCTACAATTATTTTGTTGATTAATTATAAACTAAGGTCTGGATAAAATTGAACACTTACAAAATCATACAAATAAAGATATATATCAGCAATCGTATGAAATAATAGAAAAGTTCTTTTCACCGGAAACCGTAAGTAGAATCGAGTAGTAGGAACAGAAAAATACAATGAATATTTTATTTACTGTAGGATGATGACAGCATTTCAACAATGAATCAAGCACCAACAACATCAAATCCTACTAACGAATTTTCCTTTGGAATAATGAATTCTAATCAAGCGGTGCCCGATAATAATAATGGAAATAATGCACAATTTCAGTTCTAAAATATTCTTTCAGTTTATTGTTTTTTTTAATACTCGATGGCTCTCACGACAAATACTACATTTGTCCATTCATGTGTTTTACTGTATAAAGTGCTATTGTATTGTTTCGGAATTTCAAATAAAAAGAAACACAGCCAACTATGTTTGATAGTTTTGATATTGAATTCTATGAAAATTGTTTAAATGTAGTTTCCATAGATATTTGTTAGGATTTACTGCACACAAACAAAGGACTTCGATTAAATTCGTCGATATTCTTATGTGAAATAGTTAAACGATAGATGGCGTTTTCAAAATATAAACTGAAATCTACTCGTGATTCCATGGCTTAGTGCTTTCAAATTTTTTATACTTCTATAAGCTATGACAATAAATAAATTGAAATGAAATTTATACTTTAGCTGCATTCATAATTGGTCAATAATTAAAAAGAACAGAAGCAAATCAAAATTTAATTTGATTGGTTTTTGTTTAGCTGAATACATATGCGCGTGTTGATGTACGTTTATGTTGTAGTTAAATGACAGAAAAAAATGTACGTTTAGAAATTGTTGACCCGAAAAAATCGAGATACATTGAGATGTTTATAGTGATAGATTTATAGATTATTGCCCTAACAGTATTGAATTTATGTTCAAAGAAATATTTCTTTTATTCTAATTCGTCTCTTATCGTCATGATAATTGATTATTATCGATGATACAATTGACTGAAGTTTTGTCTTAAGATAATATCTTACTTTTATAGATGAAAGAGATTTTACGTTAGGTTTTTTTTCTCTCGAAATCGTCGGATGTCTTTAGCAGTTTCTGTTCACCGACACACTATTGTACCTATGCGACCGAAAGAAAAGAATACAAGATGATTCATATATATCTTTTTGCGTGCATTACTTTTACCTTGACCCACATGAAGATGTGCAGTCGTATCGTACATTTATACACAGGTATGTATGTTGATTATACACTTGCGATAGTAAGGTTCTTTTTTTGCAACTATTGCTTTATTCATATCGAACCACATCACTTTGTTTCGAAGTAATCTAAAAGATAATAGCTCACCGATGAGTGTATACACTGTCTCTTAGTGAATAATAAGATAACTTCTATTCTATTGTTTTTTTCAGTCTAGTGTTCACTTCTCGTGTATTTTATATTGATTGAAAAAAGAAAAAAATATATTTGCATTCTATTAAAAGTTTAAAAAAAAATAACACGTGTGCATTATTGGCTACTTGAAATAGTCGTCAATGCTGCTGGTTTTCGAGTTTCTATAATATAATATGTATGTCGTAATTTGAGATTTTGCATTTTTGTATAATATTTTTTGTAACATCCATTGGTTTTCTCTTCAATCAATGCTGAATTATTGGGTAGATCTGAATAATAAATTTTATATATTTCTCTAACCCAATTTTCATTGCTTAATTGATCTGAAAATAAAAGAAGTTTCATGTGTAGGATTTCATTTTTTGTTTATTTTCTAATTCATACTATAGACTTCTTGTCGTTCATTAATATGATGCAAAGTTGGAAAAAATGCGCCGGGAATTTCATTTTCATGATTTTCTCGAGCATCCCTCATAAATTGCCACGCAAAATAAACGATAATTCCCAGCCCATAGATTCCAATATATACTGTCATAAATACCGATGCACCAAAATTTCCGTTTAGAAATTGACGATTTTGTACATCTACTGTTGTCGAACAATTCATTGCTTCAGTTGACTTCTTATTTTTTTATTCTATTATGTAGCTCTCTGAAATCGTATGCAGCTGAGTGGAAAATGACACAGCTTGCCGACTTTGAATGAATTGTTGAAGCAAGCAAACGAAAAGAATGAAAGAAAAAAACATGAAATTGCTTGACACTATTTATATTTTAGATGAAGCCATCTATTAAACGTACAATAATTACTTCAAAAACGACAGGTAGACGATATTTTTTGGTTCGATCGTCTAGTCGGCCAAGTGCTCGACGATATTACGTGTGTTCCAAGCCAGATTGTGGTATACAATTAACTCATGTAACTGACTTTTTCTGTCGAATGTAAGTTAACAAGAAAAATAGAATAAAATAAAAGCTGAACTATTTTATGATGTTTAGACATTCGCAAGGAAAAAATGCAGAAAACGAAGATATTGCTGATATTTCAGCGAAATTCGATTTTGGTAAATAACATTAAATTATTTGACGCTTATATCGTTTTTTTCTGCTTTAGTAGATGAAGAGGAACTCAATGATAATAGTGAAATAGTCGATGAAGAGGTCTTGATAGAAGTAAGCATATATTTAACGTTTGTGTATGTAATTTTTCTTTTGGAAAATTTTAAAGGCAGAAGAAGACAATATTTTGGATTCGACTAATGGTCATGAACAAAATGGGAATGGAACTAATGGTATAGCTATAAGAATTTCTTTTGTGACATTTGTTATATGAAACCGTATATGTATATATTGTTTGATCAACAAAAAACCTAGCATAGTAACACTGAGATAATAAAAATAATATCAAGGAACAATATGGAATAGTTCTATCATAGTTATCCATCACCTACATGCAGAATTAGGGATTTAGACAAAAGGCTACTACCGTTGTAAAAAAGATGGTATGCTTTCGTTGTTCCGAGACAAATATTTTTAGTTCAGCGCATTGGAATAGTATGCCATAGTTATCAAGTCTATCTCTGCCCGTCAGAGTAGAACCAATGGACAGTTCAAAAATTCAATTTCATACGGATATTTCTCTTCAAGAAGGCTGATGCAATACAAGTACTAGTACTACTCTATCACTATTTTCATTAGTGAACTCATTTTTCTAATAACACAAACGTCCTACGTACGTACATACATAGGTCATACAATATGAAAACTGATTTATGCTGCAGAAAAATCGATTCCACGTACATAATCAATTGTTCATTTCTAGATCTATGAAGGATTCTGGTTTCTTGAAACTCAGTATACATAATGTAATACTGCACTAAAAACTGTAAAATTGATTCAAATCCTTTGGAATATTTTCTGGAAAACAGAATCTCAATAGAAAAAAGGAAACGTTAGCATTTCTACATTTAGTTGTCAGGTACTTGCTGAAAACTATTCTATACATAGCAACATTAAGAATAAGAATAGTTCGTTACTGAGTGACTTTCGATTCTAATGATAAAGTGAATTTTATCATATGGAAATCATGTATATATTGCATATGATCAATCGTTTTAGCATAAAATGTTTTTTATGTTTAGATTCTACCGTGGATTATGATTACAATGACGGTGGTAACGATTTTAATAATGTCTCATCGCTTTCATCTAGACAAAGAACAAAGGTTAGTTTATTTATTTACATGATAAATTTGACTTCTTTGGTTATTTAGGCAAATCGTCATGTTGAAGTAAATGAAGAAACTGGTATACGTAGTTTTCGTGATAGCTCAGGTCGCCGTCGGTACCTTTGCAAGAAAGAAGGATGCACGAATATGCTCAAACGGCAATTTGATATTTACTGCCGAACGTAATTACATTTTTTTAAATCAAAATGTTTTAATGAGAAACAAATAATTATTATTTCTCTGACTTCTCACTTCTTTTTCATTCTCATTCTCATTTTCATTACTCTTTATTTTATTTTAGACACGAAATCGAAACTGTAAATGGAAATCAAAATGAAAAAAATCGCGGAAATCAAAAACGTCATACAGCTCCTCCATTGTCACTTGAAAAAACGGGTAATTTTCTTTCGCCATTGCCACCAAAGACTACAACTCCAATAAATCAAAATAATACTAATGGAAATCATTCAGACGAATATGAATCGCCAGAAAAAGTAAAATGCCAGTAACTTGTTTGTAATGCATTCTTTTTTGAAATAATCAGACTCAAACGCTTCCAGTAACAAACCGGTCGTATCGCGATGGATCAGGAAAAATACGTTTTCTTTGTGGACAACCATCATGTACTAGACAAGTGCCTCGAAAAGCACAAATTTTTTGTAAACGGTACTTGAGTATTTTTTATAATCAATTACTTTTAATGCTCATTATAGGCATGACCCTAATACTTCAACGAACGAATTGGAACACGAAGAAAAATTGATTCCTAAAAATGATACTGTTCATTCTAAACAAAGTATTGCAGCTTTTTATTTCGTGGTATTATGATTTTAGTACAATCATACTCTCTTTTGTTTTTATAGAAGCCACAGATGTTCAAAAAATAGACGTAAATGTAAGTTGATGGATACAGTTGATGATCAACAGGTTTCTTTTGTTCATCACAATTAACGAACCTAATTCTACAAAGAGAAACAATTAGCATCTCAGAGAATTTTTGTTGAATAGTTGCATGCGGACTTCGTAAATCTACATGAAGGCGAAAAAAGAATAGAAGAAAATTTAGTTAATGTTCAATATCACATAGTATCCAATAGTACTCTATTAAATAGTACCGACCAATGCTGGAGGACTGAAAAATCTCATAGCTAACTTATTAGTCAGAAAAGCAATTTGTTTCTCTTTTAAAATTCGTGAACAAACTAGTTCTATGATATCTCTTATCGTGTTTATTTGGTTTGACACATTAAACGAGGAGATAAGCTTATCCAGTGAAGGATAGTATCTAAAGGCATCTATTTAAGTGCTAAGTAGAAATATATAAATGCTAAGTAAAAAATGCAATGTTTTCCAAGTAATTTGTTTAATATAAATCTTAGTAAGAAAATATTTTTTGCTAAGTAGTTTATTTAAATTCTCAGTAAAAAAAAGTCATGTTTTCTAGACAAAATATTAGGAATTGATAAGTAGATATATAACTTTTGCTAAGTAAAAAAACAGAAATATCTAAGTAAAAAATTCACTTTGAACAGTTAATCGATTAACAAAGCTTGTGTTGCTTTTCGTGGTCGTCCTCACTTTCTTTTTTCACCCAAAGGTACATCCTTCGTTATTGAAGGTGGTTTACAATGTTTTAATCTAATTGTCATACCAATCACGTGTTTACAAAGGTATTCCTTCAAAAAATTTGGACAATTGCAAAATCCATTTTTCCATTCCGATCCAATGTTTGGTAAAGTTACTTTCCAAATTCCAAACTGAAGATTCTTAAATTGCGTAAATGACGTGAGGGTGTGGGTGTGGGTGTGAAGTATTGAATATCAACACCCACACCCTCAAGAAAATGTACGATCTACACTCAGGCTGACAATCGTTTTCTTATCATAGTCACTTTTACTTAGGAATATTTTTTCGTTTTCCATGTAATTTATTTTCTAACTTATCAATCTCATTTATCAACTGAGTAATTAAATATTTTACTTAGATATTAATTACTTAACTTAGCAAAAATTTTAGTCACCGAGAAATATTATTTCCACTAANCATTTAATAAATTCACTGAGCATCTAATTTTTCTACTGAGTATCTATATATTTTACTTAGCAGTAATCTACTTAGCGTTTTTATATTTCTACTTAGCATTTAAATAGGCGCCGTATCTAAAGAGCACGGCCAGCCAATATTTTATACTTCAACTCAGATTCAATCAACCAGACATTATTTACTACATTTTTTTGAACATAGAAAACTATTAAATTTCAAAGACAAAAAAATCTGACTTTTTATAGAAACTCAGAAAACTATTGATTTTACTATGATATAGACCATAAGAAAAAAAATTCATCTTTGATATAATATTTTTTCTTTTTCTAGCACAGTAATACTGATAATCCACCTGAATCTATTATAAAAAAGCGCAAATATGAAGCTCTCCTACCATTACTTAAATCATCGAATCTTTCACTCATTTCAGCTGATAAAGTAAAAATTACTTTTTCTTTTTCTTTTTGTATCAATTATTTTCCTATGCAGATCGTTATTTCTACAACCAGTCTTCTTGCTCATCAATGGGTAAATATACTTTCTCGAAAAAGATATCAAATTTCGACTTCATTTCTCTAGACTAATGTTGTAACGTTTCTTCGTCAATTTCCTCAAGTTGCTCTAGCAACCAATCTAAATGTTAATAATTCAACCACACATTTACTTATTGATGATAGTGAAAAAAATTTACATTGTACAATAACTAAAAAAATTGTTCAAGCAGCGGCACGTCGTCATATATTTATGGTATCATCACGTTGGATAAACGAATGCATACGTTTGAACGCATTTGTCGATGAACGTCCATTTGAGATTACAAGTGATTCTCATACAACATTACGTTTATCAGTGCAAGATTTTCAATCAAAAAAGAAATGCTTATTCAACGACCCATCATCGACAACAAAATACGGATTTACAATCGAATGTCGTCAATGTCAAGGTTCGATTAATCGTAACGAAATCATCGAATTAATTGAATTAACCGGCGCTAAATTATACAACAATGATAGCGCTATTGATACATTAATCGTTTTATGTGATACCAATGAAAAAAATTTAAACAAAATCAAAGAAAAATATCTTCATATCACTGTTTCAAATATAAAATATGTAATAAGTGATTTTTTACTTAAATCAATTATTAAATTTGAAATACAAGAAATTGACAAATATGCCTTACATTAAGAAAAAGTAGATCGAAACTCTGTTATCTATTTGTGTGTGACAATAAATCGTTTGTGATTGTTTTTCTCTTCTATTGTTGTTAATATATGATCTACATTAAAAACTAAAACTTAAACAATAATAATATTATTTAGATGAACATATATTAAAAAATAAAGTTTGCATTGAAGTGATTTTCATGAAAAATTAAGAAACAATGAAACGAAGATCAATCGAAACGTTTTATGACATGCAAAATGAACTTCGATAATAAAAATGGGAAAATCATGTAGGTAAGAGACATTTGGAAAGAAAACAGTGGTATGTTTGATTTAAAAAAATATATTTTACGGTCTTTTTTATTCACGAGAATTTTTTAATTTTGATCAAACAAAAGTAAATAATACGATAGTTTTGCAAAGAAACGAAATTGCTTGTATCAGATCTATTCGATTCTGCTTTGTAAATATAATCTTTTGATTGTTAGAATANTTTGTATTTAAAGGATTAAATTCAGTAAAACATAGGTAAATCCATAGGTGAGATCTATTCAGTATAACTTAATACAATTATTCTTGATTTAATAAGATAATAGGTGTTAGGATTGTTTTGCAGTTCGCGTATGACAACTAACAGCGCAATGATTCATGATAAGAATCATTAGAAAAAGTTCTTTTTTTTCTTGAATTCTACGTATTATGAAAAACATGGCAAGTCTGTTTTTGAGAAAAGCCGGAATAGAATGTAAATATTGCAAATTTATCAATCACGAAAATATATGAAGTTAAAATGTTGTCAATATAGAAAGTTGATAGAAAATAATTTTTAGTCTAATTTTCTAGAACACTTAATTAATCTCTTGCTTCAGTCTTGAATTAAAAATGAATTCTTATATAGTCTGATGAGAGTTGTGCTTGCAAGATTATTTGTAATAAACAATCGCTAATAATTGTTTCGCTAAATCTGAACAAGAATATTTATATGTGATGCTTACGATTCTTGTCAACTGTTCATCGATTAAAATAAGGAATTAAAATTTAAAATGATTTTTTTGCTTAGTTGATTCGAAGCTTTTAAGAGGATTTTTATTGAGCTTATTACTGGAAACATTGATTGATATTATCATGAATAATAGAAATTTTATTGTACATTTCTTTCCTAATTTCGGTTATCTATTTAGAGGCACTAACGTGACTATCAAAAATTTGCCAACATGAAATATCTTATTTGGCTTGTGAAAGAGGAAATATGATGTGATTT
This sequence comes from Rotaria magnacalcarata, assembly GCA_900239745.1. NCBI lineage: Eukaryota > Metazoa > Rotifera > Eurotatoria > Philodinida > Philodinidae > Rotaria > Rotaria magnacalcarata. Next base: position 3,083 of record OENM01000328.1, on the reverse strand, counting down.
TTTACCAAGAAAAAAATCGCTCATATTTAGACTAATGAGTTGAATATTTTATGGGACAGTATCGTAATGACACAATCAAACACAAATATCAAATGTGATTTAGATGAAAGTATTTTGAAATCTTTTTTTATAGACTCTACTGATATAATACCTTGATTTATTTGGAGACTTTTTTGAATCAGATGTGGGTTTAAGTAGTAAATTACGGTTCTTATAACTTACTTATTAGCCAAAGAATTATTCTTTACATCTTAGACTCAAAAGTGTCTCTGAATATAGATAAATTTAACAGGAACTAGGCGAAACTGCAATGTTTTTCTTTTCTCATTTACAGCACATCTTAAACGTTGAGTTAAGAAAATAGTTTCTTCGACATTTTTTTACTGGTATTATTTCTTAAAATTATTGTTATATTTCAAAAGTCTTCTAGAAATTTAAGGCTATTTTTTGTATTTATTCAAAAATTATTGTTGTAGATTATTTGAAAACTATCGATATGTCACCATTACTTCGTTTATTGTTGATGTATATAATGGCTACTTTATACATCATTGCTGGTATTTTTCATTTTGTAACACCAGAATTTTATCTTGCAATTATGCCAAACTACCTGCCGTATCATCTCGAACTCGTTTATTTATCAGGTGTTGCTGAAATTATTTGTGGTTTAATGTTATACTTGAAACGTACGCGAGTATTCGGTGCTTGGCTTACTATTGCATTACTTATTGCTATTTGTAAGTTGATTTAAGGAAAGCGCTCTTGTTGATACGAATAAATACGTTTTTGATTTCTTTTAAGATCCGGCTAATGTTCAAATGGCACAGAATTATTGGTCAAAGGATCATCCACAAAAATACTTATTATTGGCTCGCCTTCCATTTCAATTTGTTTTTATATGGTGGGCATATCAATATACGAAACCGATCGAACATGCTAAAGTATATTAAAAATTAGAGCAGACATGATTTTATTGTAATTTTTATAAGTTTTTCTTACAGGACTGATTGAATTTGATTTAAACTTCCTTTTCAAATCTATATTATACTAATATGAATGACTTATCTTTTGATTTTAGATAAAATAAATGTTTTTATATTTTTTATTTGTTAATTTATGTTTATTATCAATAAATTTTGCTGATGATCCTAATCGATTACCAACTAAATGCGAAGGTATCTTGGAAATATTGATTAAATCCGAATTGAATCAGTTATATAATAAGCATTTGTTTCTCTCCCTTTCGAAAAAACAACAGAAATAGAGATCTTTTTCATCTCACTGTAATATAATAAAATCATTTTGTTTTTTATTTAGTTTGTAAGTTACTTGCTCAAGAGCTAACTGAAAATTTCCAAGCACATAATAGTCCAAGTGTTATTGAAACTAGTTATTCGCTTGATAATAAACAACCGAAAAGAACTAAATATAGTGAATCGTATGTATCATATAGATAGTTTTGTTTTTTCTTCTTTAAGTGTTCTTTCGAGTTTTAGAGAAACACGTTTAATTGAAACACTGGAAAATGTTTGCGACCGATTTCTTAAGTATAATGTTCATGCCGAACGTTCTGGCTCATTACGTTATGCTCGTGGTCGATCACAAACAATGGAAACTCTATGGAATTTAAGGTAAACTTGTTTCTTTGTTTTAGTTGATAGTTGTTTTTTTTTGGTAGAAACAAAGGCGTGAAAGTCGTTTTGGATGTTCCCGATACAATGTGGGATGCTCCTTCAGCCGAAATAACTCAACTAAAAAAATATGTTCGTCAAATTATCTATATAATTTTGTTTAGTTTGATTATTTAATATTCATTTTTGTGTCTAGTGTGAAGAAATGGTTGAAGAACAAGAAGAAAATATTGAACAATGGTATTTTGACAAACAAGTACGAAATGAAATTCCACTCGAAAAATATCTTTGCGAAGATCGAGTATTGAAAAATCGAGATTCATCTTGCCTTCGAGAAGTATATACACCTACAGATCAAGAAACAACGAATGCAAAATCAAAAGGTGATACGGAAAAGATTGATTTGTAATTGAATAGTCAGTTTTGTTTATATCTAAACTATTGTTACGCATGATTTATTGTTATGTTAAAATTTACTTTATGATAGTCTTGAATAAATAAATGAATAGAATTCAAAACTTCATCGAAACGTATTCAAAATCAAAAGTAATTTTTGAGAGGTAAAATGCGGAATATGTTTGAATATAAAAATACCTTCGATTGGACATTTTATGGTAGCATAAGAAAGCACTCCAGTAAATATGCGATTTGACACTTATAGAAATACGATTTACTCCTTGAAACAAGCTGAGAATATTTGTATAAATAGTGTAAAAATTATGAAAGGAGGGGGGGGGGCGCATAACAAGCCAAATCAGTTTATATTTTAAATTGTTTAAAAGTTGGTATATTCCGATGTAGAATTGTACACTGAATTCTTTTATAGCAATTTCAGATCGATTCGACTATGTTTAGTACGGAGAATATTGGGAATACTACTCTCTTCGGCATTGATATTCATATGGTGCAACATCATGGCGTTAAATTTTTACAGCAATGCCATTTCCAGACGAGATTAGTCTCATTAGATAGAGCATTTAATTCTGCATCGATTCCTATAAGAACAAGTTTATTAAATAACCTTTTAGCTACATTCTATTGGTCCGATTCCTGACTGTTGGAGGTTTTTTTAACTGCAGCGCTTCACTTTTAGGCTCTTAAAATTTTATCAAGGAGTGTTGAAGTAGGTCTTTGTCTGCTGATTGATAGCAACTTCTACGAGCTACAAAATCATATACTTTCCATTTTCAACAGAGCTTGGCCAACTGAGAAATCGCATAGATAGTATTCAAAAGGTAGGATTCTCTGTATTTTTGGTTACTTTTAAAGAGCTACTTTCAGAGAATGTTACTATTATAACAAAAAATAATAACACATATGGAATCAGCATCCAAGACTAAGTTAATTTACAACTGTTTCTACTTGTTCTTTAAACTTTTATTTTTTTTCGAAAAATTCACCTGTGGTACCCCTCAGGCTTCAGTCGAAAATGAATTTTATCCGAAACTATTT